>JAYRBT010000018.1:1417648-1428423 GCA_036023395.1 Myiotriccus ornatus | reverse complement strand
CTAAAGGGGCTCCAGGAGAGCTGGAGAGGGACTGGGGACAAGGCATGGAGGGACAGGACACAGGGAATGGCTTCCAAGTGCCAGAGCAGGGGGACGGGGACAAGGACATGGTGGCATTAGGGTGTGGGACGAGGCTGCCATCGAGGCACCACGGGGATTCAGCGGCTCAGAGCCCCCAGGAGGGTGCTGGGGTGTCCTGGGGCTTCCAAACCCATCGCAGCGCCTGCCCCATCCCACAGGTGCGGATCTGGGAGATTCCCGAGGGCGGGCTGAAGCGGAACATGACGGAGGCCGTGCTGGAGCTCTACGGGCACAGCCGGCGCGTGGGGCTGGTCGAGTGGCACCCGACCACCAACAACATCCTCTTCAGCGCCGGCTACGACTACAAGGTGAGCGTGCCCGGCAGCGCTGCGGGTCTGCTGGGAATGCCCCTGGGAAGGCCTTTCCCTGCTCGTGGCACGGCTGGGGGTCGCCAGGGCGCGACCACGGAACGGTCTGAGTTGGGAGGGACCTGGAAGGATCCACCTTCCGCTAGCCCGGGTTGCTCCGAGGAACTTTCCCGCAGGTGCTGATCTGGAACCTGGACATCGGGGAGCCGGTGAAGATGATCGACTGCCACACGGACGTGATCCTGTGCATGTCCTTCAACACGGACGGCAGCCTCCTGGCCACCACCTGCAAGGACAAGAAGCTGCGCGTGGTGGAGCCGCGCTCCGGGCGGGTCCTGCAGGTGCCGTGGCGTGAGGGGGTTGGGAAAAAGATCCTGGGGGCAGGAATTCCTGCTGAAACGTCCAAAAGCACCTGCGAGGTGCTGCACGTGCTCGTGGCGAGACGCTTGGCACGCGGGGCAGGCTCTGCAGGAGATCCTCTGCTTGGGGAGGGCTCTTCTGTCGGGTGGAGATGATGGGGAGGGCTCGGCCTCATCCCGAGCAGAGCAGCTGGAGGCTTTTACTCCTTTGTTAATTTAGGATTTGTGGGAAATAGTGGACATTGAAGGGGAGGTGCAGAGGTCACAGTTTGGAGGGAGGTGGGGGGTTCTCAGTAAAGGTGGTCTCGAATATTCAGGGAAATGGGCAGGTTTGGCTTGCACAGGGGACAGGTCCTGAGTCACAGTGTCCCCCCACGGCTGGGGACAGAGCTGGCATTTCACGGGGATGAGGTGGGAGAGGAGACAGGGGCAAGGCAGGGCCTTTCCTGGGGTCTCAGTGGCGCTGACAGAGCTCACCCTGCCCTGCAGGAGGCCAGCTGCAAGAACCACCGTGTCAACAGGGTGGTATTCCTGGGCAGCACCAAGAGGCTGCTCACCACGGGCGTGTCGCGCTGGAACACGCGGCAGATCGCCCTGTGGGACCAGGTGGGTGCTGGGACCATCCCTGCTGGGATCATCCTCCATCCCCCTCCATCCCTGCCGGACCCTGCTCAGCCCCCGCCCTGGGACACCCCGGTAGCTCGAGCCATGTCCCTGTTTTTCAGGAAGATCTGTCCATGCCCCTGATCGAGGAGGAGATCGACGGGCTCTCGGGGCTCCTCTTCCCGTTCTACGACGCCGACACCCACATGCTGTACCTGGCGGGGAAGGTACGGGGTGTGTGGGGCACCTTCCTGGGCATTCCCAGCCTGTGTGCCCCCAGCACTGCCCAGGGACACTTGGACACTTCCAGGGATCCAGGGGCAGCCACAGCTTCTCTGGGCACCCTGTGCCAGGGCCTGCCCACCCTCACAGGGAGGAATTTCTTCCCAATATCCCAGCTAACCCTGCCCTCTAACTGGTCTTTATGATGGTCTTTGTTCCCACTCACATTTCCCAGAGGAATAACCCGTCCCTGTTCCCTGTGCTGCTCCAGGGCGATGGCAACATCCGCTACTACGAGATCGGCTCCGAGAAGCCCTACCTGAGTTACCTCATGGAATTCCGCTCCCCGGCCCCGCAGAAAGGACTGGGTAAGGACCCCGGGCACAGCTCCTCTGCTTGGGGCAGGGAAGAGCTGGAGCATGGAAGGTGCTTAATTAAATGTCACAGGCAAATGGGTTTGGCTCGGGTCTGGTTTGGGTTTGGGGGTTGCTATTCCATCTCCGGAGCATCGACTGCAGCTCTTGCAGGGAGACATTCCCATCCCTGTGCTGCCCTTCTCGTGGTGACTCAGCCCTGCTGGGGTTGGTGCATGTCCAGGGACACCCCTCCTGCTGTCACATGTGGCTTCACCAGGGGACATCAGCAACTGTCCCAAATAAAGCTGCTCATCCCTCTCCCAACGTCCCTGAAAACCCGGCGTGGCCCAGCCCTGTGCTCCAGGTCCTCGGGGTGATGCCAGGGTTAATCAGTGAGCAGCAGGGGCTGTGGTGGACAGCAGGGCTGTGGTGGACAGCAGGGTTGTGATGGACAGCAGGGTTGTGATGCACAGCAGGACTGTGGTGATGCACAGCAGGACTGTGGTGGTGGACAGCAGGGCTGTGGTGATGGACAGCAGGGCTGTGGTGATGGACAGCAGGACTGTGGTGATGCACAGCAGGACTGTGGTGGTGAACAGCAGGACTGTGGTGATGCACAGCAGGACTGTGGTGGTGAACAGCAGGGCTGTTGGGGCTGTGTGTGCCGGGGTGACGGTCGGTGCCTGCTCCGCAGGGGTGATGCCGAAGCACGGCCTGGACGTGTCGGCCTGTGAGGTGTTTCGGTTCTACAAACTCATCACCCTCAAGGGGCTCATCGAGCCCATCTCCATGATCGTGCCCAGGAGGGTGAGTGCACGGGGCTGTCTGGGGAGGGCCCAGAGGGATGGACGTG
The DNA here is from genome assembly GCA_036023395.1 of Myiotriccus ornatus. Classification (NCBI taxonomy): domain Eukaryota; kingdom Metazoa; phylum Chordata; class Aves; order Passeriformes; family Tyrannidae; genus Myiotriccus; species Myiotriccus ornatus. Next base: position 1,425,641 of record JAYRBT010000018.1, on the reverse strand, counting down.
CCCCGCTTTGCCCAGTCCCGTGGTTGGCTCTCTTTGCACCAGGCTCAGGCCTCTCCATCCTTTCACATCCCGGGGGTTCCCAGGGGGGTTTGGCCCGGGGTTTAATGGGAATGTTTTTTTGGAATTGCATCTCCACATTGCTCCAGCAATTGTGTTGCGCAAAATCAGCCTGGTCCGTGGGGCCAGGGAACGAGGGGCTTGTCTCACCTGAGGTTTGGGGGTGTTTTGGGAAAACAGATCTGGGATCAGGGTTTAGTGTTGGGAAGCAAACCCAGGGCTGTGTGGAGGGCCCACTCCCAGGTTCTGAGGCAGCTCAGCAGCTGCTCATCCTCCTCCATCCCCTCCCCGTGGCAGCCAGCACTTCCCAAATCTGCTCCCTGTGCCCCGAGTTTCCCAGCTGAGAGGTCACCCCCCAGTTTATCCCCTCCCCGGGGGCGTCTCCACTGCCCACGGGGAGGGGTCATGGAGGTGGGTGCTCTGTCCCTGTGTTTGCAGTCCGAGACCTACCAGGAGGACATTTACCCCATGACACCGGGCACAGAGCCCGCCCTGACCCCGGACGAGTGGCTGAGTGGGATGAACAGAGGTAAAGCCACTGGTGGCACTGGTGCCACGCTGGGTGGGTGCTGGCTGGGCAATGGGACAGGGCTGCAACCCCCCCCTGACCTCGTCCCCCTGTGCCCCCTCAGATCCCATCCTGATGTCGCTGAAGGAGGGCTACAAGAGGACATCCAAAATTGTCTTCAAGGCCCCGGTGAGGGAGAAGAAGAGTGTTGTGGTCAATGGCATCGACCTGCTGGAGAACGTCCCGCCCCGCACGGAGAACGAGGTGGGACAGCCCAGCCTGGGTGGGACACGGGGACAGCAGGGACAGGCTGGATGGGTGGGACATGGTCAGGATGAACCTGGAAAGCCACCCCTCTGTAGGTCTCTGTATTCCCAGACTGAGGCACTGGGTGCTTCCCTGGCCCCTGAAGCATCCACGTCAGCCCTGGAGCTCCCAGGAGTGCAGTGAAGCTCCTCCACTGGGTTTGGTTTTAATTAAAAGCCCTGTCTGGGACCAACACATGGAGGTGCAGGGGGTTGGAAAGGGATAATATAGGTTGAAGGGACCTTAAATACTATCCTTTTCCAACCCCCTTCCACGGGCAGGGATCCCTTCCGCTGTCCCAGGCGGCTCCAAGTTCATCCAGCCTGGCCTTGGACACTTCCAGGGATCCAGGGGCAGCCAGAGCTTCTCTGGGCAACCTGTGCCAGGGCCTGCCCACCCTCCTGATAAAAAATTTCTTCCCAATGTCCCACCTAAATCTCCCATCCTTCAGTTTAAATCCATCCCCTTTTCCCATCACCACAGCTAAAAACTTTGTCCCCAAAATCAGCCGGACTAGGCGCAGTCCCAGCACAGCTCCGGGGCCGGGAGGAGGGTGATGTGGACGTTGTGGTCCCTCCAGCTCCATCCCTCCCTCTCCCCCCTTGCCTTGCAGCTCCTCCGGGTGTTTTTCCGGCAGCAGGACGAGATCCGGCGGCTGAAGGACGAGCTGTCTCAGAAGGACATTCGGATCCGGCAGCTCCAGCTGGAACTAAAGAACTTACGGAACAGCCCGAAGAACAATTAACTCCCAGGGACGTTTTCTAAATAAACTCTCGTTGTTTCTACTCGCTCTTTAATTTTATTGTCCCCACTCACCCAGCCACGAGCCAGGAACCCGCCGAGGTCCCGCGCGCCGATGGATCCGCGTGCTCCGTGTGTGCCCGGCACTAATCCCGCTCTAACCGCTGCCTCCCAGGGGCCGGCGCTCCCCGTGAGTAGGAGCCGTGTGCCCCCCCTGCCCGGGATGATCCGGATTCCCGGGAAAGCTGACGCTTCCTTGCTATTAATTTCTTTTCCTATGCAAAAATGTGACAGCGGGGGCAGAACTGGGAGGGGTGGGAAGAAGGGCTGGATCACCAAAGCTGGGTCTGTGGGGGGAGACTGGGAGGCTTCCCGTGCTGGGAAGCCCAGGATCCATCCCACGGTGGGAGGCTGGGATCCTTCCCATGGCAGGAGGCCTGAGATCCTTCCCACAGTGGAAGTTCAGGATCCACCCCACAATGGGAGCCCAGGACTCTTCCCATGGCGAGAGCCTGTGATCCTTCCCATGGCGGGAATCCAGGATCCATCCCACAGTTGGAGCCAGGGACCCCTTCCCACAGTGGGAGCCCAGGACCCCTCCCATGGCACGGCCAGGCAGGCTCTGGCACAGGCAGGATTTGGCAGGAGCAGCCTGTGAGTGTCCCAGGGTGCAGCCCGGGAAGGGAGCGGCTCCACATGCACCAATATCCTTTAAAATAACGAAAAGCCAGGCTGGGTTTCCTACCTGGGGAGGGAATTTTGCTCCTTCCACCTCTGCCAGGAGGGATTTCCCCTCCTCCTGTCCGCTGGGACACTGCCAGTGCCACGGGGAGGGGAAAGGATGTCCCTGGGATGGTCCTGGGAAGGATGTCACGGTGCTGCCCCAGGGATGGACCCTGTGGGATGGATCCCAAGGGATGGATTGTGTGGGATGGACCCTGTGGGATGGATCCCAAGGGATGGATTCTGTGGGATGGACCCTGCGGGTGTCAGTGGGTTCAGCACGTTGTACAATCACAGGTTTGATGGATTTGACCTGTAGCACAGGGAACGACACCAAATACAGCTGGAATTCCTGGCTATCCCTACTTTCACCGGCTCCGAGTTGCTGAGCTGCCTGGCACCCCCAGGGCAGGGCTGTCCCTCTGTCCCTGGCGTGTCCCGCTCCCCTCGTCGCGTCCCACGTGCTGTCAGTGCCCGTTATTATTTATGCTCCCACGGAATAGTGCTGGAATAAACTGTTTTCAGGATACCACAGCCTTGGTCACTCCTCTCTTTCCTCACCCAGGGGCTGTGTGGGAGCGCTGGGCCCACCCGAGGGCCTGGGGGGACCCACAGGGGCATTTCTGGGTGTGCACGAATGTGTCTGGGGGGGCAGGGGGTGGCTGGAGAGGGGAAACGGCCAAAGATGAATCCTGGAATGGTTTGGGTTGGAAGGGACCTTAAAAATCATCCATTTCCACCCCCTGCCAAGGGCAGGGACACCTTCCACCAGCCCAGTTTGCTCCAACCCCCGTCCAGCCTGGCCTTGGACACTTCCAGGGATCCATGGGAATCCACAGCTTCTCTGGACAACCTGTGCCAGGGCCTGCCCACCCTCCCAGGAACACTTCCTTCCCAATATCCCAGCTAAACCTACTCCCTTCCACCTTCAAACCATTCCTCCCATCCTATTAACTACAGACTCCACTAAAACTCCATCCCCAGCTTTTACAAACCTCCTGTGTGGTGACTGACTCCAAATTCCCAGGTCAAAATGCCTCCATCAGGTGTGAGCAAGAGGGTGCTGTGAGGGCCACTGAGATGGAAAGGGAGCTTTTAAGCTTTATTTCCCTTTTTTCCTGCTGTCGAGGGATGTGTTATCACTGGATGCCAGGATTGGAGCTCCTGGGTTTATCCTGCCCCACTCTTGGCTGCTCCGTGGGAGGTTGTCCACGTCCCGTGGCCTCTGAGGGGACCTACTGCTTTAAATCATCCCTTGGAAGGGAAGAGCCAGTGTTTTCCCTTGGATTCCCGCAAAGTGAGCCAAATTACAGCTGCGGGAGGGGATGATTAACGAGCTAATTAACATATCTGCAAACCTCAGCACAAACCCGGCCGTGCCTCCTCAGGAGGCTGGTGCAGGGTGTGACCCCGTGGGGTGGCTCCGGGTGGGCTCCGGGGTGTGGATCCCTTTGCAAAGGCTGCTCGGGGGGCTCCCGAAATGTTTGGGATGCGCCAAAAATCTCCAGCCCGAGCCGTGGCTGCGCAATTCCCAGGAAAAGCCCTCGCCCGGGATCGCGCTGCTCCTCTTGCACCTCCCCCTGTCGGTTCAGCTCCAGCTTCTCCCTCTGCACCAGCTGGGCTGTTGAAAGCAGGAATTCCCGGTTTGGGGAGGACACGGAGCTGTGCCACCCGCTGGAGGGACGGGATGTCATCCAGAGGGACCTGGATGGGCTGGAGAGCTGGGGGGGTTCACCTGGAGATCCAGGGACACCGGAGAGCCCCTTGCAGGGCCTAAATGGGGCCAGGAGAGCTGGAGAGGGACTGGGGACAAGGGCTGGAGGGACAGGACACAGGGAATGGCTTCCCACTGCCAGAGGGCAGGGACAGATGGGGTACATGTGGATTTTTTAGCTCCTTCTGGGTACTTTGCAGGGTTTTCCAGGGTCTAAATCAGACCCAGGAATCCATAACCTCCCAGCTCTCCTCCTGCCATGCCATTCCTGCCCTCTCCATGCTCCTGCAGTGTCCACTGATCCTGTGCATTCCCAGACCCCTCCAGGATTTTATCCAGCCCCATAATCCCCATTTACTGCAGCATTTCCCAAGCTGGCCGCAGCCAAGGCTGAGCTCTCCCCATTCCCATCCTGCTGCTGCATCACCCCTCTGACACCCCCAGGGATAACAGGATTTATGGAAAAAGGCTCAGAGCCCTCAGCTGTCCCTTCCCTTCCCAACAGGCCCGTGGGGTGATGCCTTTCCCACTGTTTTTCCCTTCCCTGGTAATGCCACCCCTCCCTGCTCATCCTTATCATCCTGACCTACTTTCTGTTTCCTGGAGGTTTTGCTTTGTCTGAGGCTCCTCAGCTGCAGGATTATTGTTAATTCCCCCTTTTCCAGCATTGGGAGAGGCCCTATTTAAATGAAAACCAAAATTAAAACTGAAATTAAAGTAAAAATACCCCCGGAACTTCCAGATGGAGGTACAAGGTCTGGGTCTGGAAATCAGGAATTAAGCAAGTGCTGGGGAGTTTCACTAACTGGGAGTTTCCCATCAGTTTTCTGAGGATGCTGCTGGTCCCTCCTTTTCCTGATATCCCTAAAATCAAAGGGTGTTTTGCCCTGACAGAGATTGGCCCCTGTGGGGTTCAGCTCAGTGACTCTCCATTGGGAGCACAATTCCCTCCCGGCAAGAAACGACTGGGAATTTTGACAAATTTGGTGTGTTTTCAGGAATTTTGCACTGCTGCCTTTTGAACTGAAGTGAGATCCCCAGAATCCAACTCTCCCATCCCCAGAAAGGGCCTTTTCCAGCCCCAGAATCCAACTTTTCCATTCCTTCCCAGAGGCTTTTGAACACCCCAAGGGGAATTTGGTGCTCAGGCAGAGCTGAAGCTCCCCCAGCACTTGTGCAGTGCATGGATCCTACTCTGGGAATCCTGGAGCTCCCAGAGAGGGACTGGGAAAAGGACCTGGAGTGCCAGGAAAAGAGGGAACAGCTTCCCACTGAGAGAGGGATAGCTGGGATCTGTCACTTCCCACCTCCAACAGAAAGGCCTTTTTTTCCCCAAAAAAATATCCAACTAAGAAGAAACAGGAGATTTTCCAGAGCTTCTCCAGCTCCTGCAGGGCACAGGAACAGGATTGGGAGCATCCAGAACGTGCTGCTTGTTCCCTAAATTCACCTTTAAGACCCAACTCACTGCAGAGACAGGAAAACCTGGAGACTCCTGGCACAGGGAGCCCTTCCCTGGACGCTCCCAAAGCAGCTTCCCCTGGGCTGCAGGAACCAGGAATTCTTTCTTCCAGGCCTGGATAAACATGGAGAGGATTAAACAGCACAAAGGATCACGTTTTGCTGGAAAAATCCCGCTGCTGCCACCAGGACCCCACATTCCAGAGGGAAAATGGCATTTCAGGAGCTGCATTAAAGCCCCAACTTCTCCCTTGGGTTCATCCAAGCACAGCCTGTTTATGGAGCAAAAGGTCTCATCAAGCTCCCGAAAATCTCAGGGAATTTCCCAGCCTGGTTTGTTGGACTCAAATAAGCCACAGAAAAATTGTATAAAAAGATTTATTGAAATTCATCAATGACAAACAGACATAAAACTCAAAGTTTGGCTCTTCTGGGAAAAAAAAAAAAAGAAAAAAACCAAAACAAACAAAAAAAAACAAAAAGAAAAAAAAACCTGTTGCAAATGTATTTATACAGATGAAATATTGACTAGGAAATACAAGTCACTTCTAAACCTATTTTTAAAGAGGGATATGAAAGTAAAACTGTACATTCACTAGGCATTTTCAGTCATTTTACTGACTTCCACTAGGTAAGAAAATACAATTTTAATTAGTATCTCGTGCTTGAGTGTATGAAAAGAAACCTCCTACCCTACATGCTGAACTGCCTCCTGGACTTAGGGGTGTAAAAAGTCTTTTTTTTCCAAGTATAGAGCACAAGTGGAAGTAGTTTCTCATCACTTAAAATCGACTCTATTGGTGTTATATATTACAGACCAAAATAGTACACACCTTATTTAAAAGGGTTGGAACATTTTGTTTTATTACAACTGTCAAATTCATCTCACTAGTAACTCAGGAATTAGGAACACTTTTTATATATATTTATATATATATTTAAATGCCTGCCATTTTCAGTGTCTTGGCTGCACCTCAGCCAAAAAAAAAAAAAACCCAAACAAAACAAAACTCCCCCCTCCCCTCCAAAAAGAATTTAAAAACAAATGGAAAAAGGAAAAACACACAACACACAGGGCAGGGATTGCAAATTCACCCCACAAAGCAGATTCAAAGGAACACCCCAAAAGAAAAACAAGCCCAACAAAAAACATTTGGTCACTATTTACAGAGAGCAAAAAAAAAAAAAAAATTAAAAGCCAAAGGAGCTCCAAAAGCAGGAAAAAGTGGCTGAAAATGGCAGTCATTCCCAGGGGGGAAGGAAAAGCACGGAGCAAGATGCCATTCTCACCCTGTTGCTGTGGAGGGATGGTGCTCTGCCTCAAATCCCAGCAGTATCCCCCAAAAAACGCTTGTTGGGTGTTTTATTTAGTGACTGGGAAGGTCCCACCATCCACCACCGTGTCCAAGTCTGCGATTTGGGGCATCAGCCCCCGGGCTGCAGCTTTTGGATCCTTATTTTCCTTCTGGGATGGCAAAGTATCCACTCCAAGAATAAGAAACAAATTACCACTTGGTTTATACTCACTATTGCAGTTACAGGGACTAAAGGAAGGGATTAAAAAGAAAGAGATTTCCAAAGAATAGGAGGAGGAGTGGCAGTAAAAATAGTATTTTATTCCCTTGCCCACCCAGTCTCTGCTTCTCCCTCTCGTTCCCACAGCAACATTACAATCAGGAAAAAAAAAAACAAAATAAAAGAAAAAAAAAAAAGGGGGTTGGGGGTGTGGGGAGGGGAAATACAGGGTAAAAACAGTCAAATCACAATAGGAAAATTTCAAAATAGGTTCTTCAGTTTAGTCGTCCTCGTCCCCTTCGTCTTCAGGCTCTCGTTTCCTCTTCTGTCCCTGTTCCTCCTCTGGAAAACCAGAACAGCCCCAGTCACCCCAGTGCTGCTGAGCAGCAGGAGCAGGACACCCCCACACCCAGCCCTGCTGCAAATCCCCCCTGCCAAGCCCACAATTGCCGTTCTGTGTGCAGGGAGAGGGCTGGGGCCGTACCGGGCTCCTCCTCGTCCTCGTCGTCGTCCACCTCGCCGTCGTTGTAGCCTTCCTCGTCCTCCTGGCAATCAGGCACAGCAGGCAGGGTCAGAGCGGGGCCAGGGCCACCAGTGTGCACAGTGTGGCAACTCAGCAATGGTTAAGAGTTCACAGACTGACAACAGAACTCCAGTGGAATTTCCCAACGGAGGGAAAATCCTTGAAAGGTCTGAAAAAGGAACCACTTCCCTCACGCTTATAAAGGGAGGGGGTGTATGGAATAACTGGGGTTTGGGAGGGAATAACAGGGTTGGGATGGAGTAATTGGGGTTTGGGAGGGAATAAATAGGGTTTGGGATGGAATAACTGGGGTTGGGGATGGAATAACTGGGGTTGGGATGGAATAACTGGGGTTGGGATGGAATAACTGGGGTTGGGATGCAATAACTGGGGTTGGGATGGAATAAAGGGGGTTGGGATGGAATAACTGGGGTTGGGATGGAAT
>JAYRBT010000018.1:1377548-1394130 GCA_036023395.1 Myiotriccus ornatus | reverse complement strand
CCCCTCCCCGCTCCTTCCCCATCCCCGTTCTCGCCCTCCCTCCCGGTTCTGTCCCCTCGTCCCGGGTTCTCCTCCATTCCCCGGGTTCCCCCCCCCGGTTTCCCGGTGCTCTGCCCCCCTCACCGTTCCCGTCCCCTCGCTGTCCCTCAGGAGGACCAAGACCCCTCGGCGGCCGAAGAAGCCCACGAACCCGGCGCTGAAGGACCCGGTGGGGGTGAGTGCGGGGCGGTGGGTGCGGGTCGGGGGGCTCGGCCCGGCCCCGCTGACCGCCCCGTGTGTCCCCCCATCCCCGCCAGGTTTACTGCCGGGTGCGGCCGCTGAGCCGCGCGGACCACGAGTGCTGCATCGAGGTGGTCAGCGAGAGCACGGTGCAGATCCACCCGCCCGAGGGCTACCGCGTGTCCCGCAACGGCGAGTACCGAGAGGTAACCGCGCGGGGGCCGCGTCCCCGCCGGGAATGCGCCCGGACAAACTGCCCGGCCTTGGACACTCCCAGGGACGGGGCAGCAGCAGCTTCCCTGGGCAGGAGTGTTGGGTGGGGCGCAGAATAGTCTGGGGAGCGGGAAAAGGTTAATTAAAAGTTTGATAAGCTTTTGCTCAAAAACTTGACATTCAGGTATTTACCTGAGAGAGTGTTTTGATGCAAAAATGACCAGATTTGTTAAAAAAAAAAATAAAGCAGCTTGAAAACTGAGGCTGGCCTGGGAAAAGCTTACAGTGGTGAGATGCTGGAGCGGCTGGACTTTGGCCGTGGTGGCAGTTCCCCTGCTCAGTGCTCGTGTGGGTTGTGGTGGGGGCTCAGGGGATGCTGCAGCTTTAAACTGTGGGTTCTCTAGTCCTTGAGATCCTTCTGGTCACGTCTGGCCTAAAGCTCTGGGAAATGAGGCTGTTGCTGCTCTTCCCATTTGCTCTCAGACCAGTTACACTGGAGCAGCCCGTGTTCAAACACTGGTTTGAACCTAAAGCCGAGTTTAATCGTTCTGCTGGGCTGTGGGAGGTGTTCTGAGGTGTAAGCCGGGGATGTTTGGAAGCAGTGGACTGCTGGCCGTGGAAGCTGAAGGCTCAGGACGTGTCTCCTCTCTTGGCAGACACAGTATTCCTTTAAGGAAGTGTTTGGCACCCTCGTGGTTCAGAAGGATGTCTTCGACGTGGTGGCCAAACCTCTGGTGGAGGATCTGATCCGGGGCAAAAATGGTGAGCAACTCCTGGCCTGTGCCACTGCCCTGCCACCCTCATGGCCATGATCTCAAGGCTCCTGAGGTTTCTTGTCCTCTCAGGGTGAAAAGGTGCATCTTGTTTGCTTTGGACTTGTGGCTCAGCTCCTCACGCAACATCCTTGGAAGCTCTCACGTCTAAACCTATTTGTTTTCGTTATGATTTGCATGTTATGTGTGTCAAGGTTTAGGGTTTTAGTGCGAGATGAACAGGAGAAGCTTTTTTTCTCTGTGGAAAGAGGTGGATTGTCCACCTGAGGAGTGACTGCAGAAATCAGTTTGTGGGGTTTGATCTCCTGGGCTTGGTGCTGGCACAGAATCCTGGAATGGTTTGGGTTGGAAGGGACCTCAAAGCCCATCCCATTCCACCCCCTGCCATGGGCAGGGACACCTTCCAGTATCCCAGGCTGCTCCAAGCCCCGTCCAACCTGGCCTGGGACACTTCCAGGGATCCAGGGGCAGCCACAGCTTCTCTGGGCAACCTGTGCCAGGGCCTGCCCACCCTCACACTGACACCACAGTGCCTGGTGTGTGTCAGACTCCTCAGTAATGCCCCATTTTTGGCTTCCAAATGCCCTGTCCCAGTGAGGACAGTGGATAATTCCAGTTGTGCTGATCAGTGAGAGCTGCAAACATTCTGGTGGGCTGGAATCCTTGACTGTTCAAAAGCAGCCACTGTTTTTTTTCCCCAAATCCATTTGATTCCACACCTTTCCCAGGTCTCCTCTTCACCTATGGAGTGACAGGCAGTGGGAAGACCCACACCATGACGGGATCTCCTGGGGATGGAGGGCTCCTGCCACGCTGCCTGGACATGATCTTCAACAGCATCGGGCCCTTCCAGGCCAAGAGATTTGTGAGTGGCTTCACTCCCCACTGCTGCTGGGACAGCCCCAAAGCACCAGATAAGGGCTGTGTTCAAAATAAGTCTGTGACTGAGAAACCAACCAAAACCAACCCAGCCCCTTGAGGTTTGAGGAGCAGGGCCAAGGAGGCGGCTTGGATGGACATCTCATGAAGATGTGAGGTCTGGCTGTCCTTGAACTGCTCCTCGTTCCTTAATTAACTCTTGAAAAGCAATTAAAAAGAAGAAGAGGAAGCTTTCTGAGTTCTGGAGAGACATTTAGCCACGAGATCCGAAAGCCTCAGGAAAGCTTATCTAAAATCACAGAATTGTTGAGGTTGGCAAAGACCTCCAAGGTCATGAGTGCAGCCTTTGACTGAACACCAGCCTTGTCAACTAGACCAGAGCACAGACCAGTTAGTATAGATGTGAGGCTTTCCTCGTGGTCAAACTTCTGTGGGTTTTTAGTATCTAAATATACTTCAACAGTCCTGGAAGCCTCTTTCTTGGGAGCTTTTATGAAACGCTGTTATTTTGGAAATACCTGTCTTCTGTCAGATCCACTTGGCAGACTGAGTGCCAGTGAGGGACATGGAATTAATTCAAACTAATTAGTTGCCAGCTTGATCAAATAATTAGTTTTGTTGGTCAACACATTAAATAATTTTTTTTCAATTGTCCAATCTTCCTACCAGGTTTTTAAGCTGGATGACAAGAACGGGGTGGATGTTCAGACTGAGGTTGACGCTCTGCTAGAGCGGCAGAGAAGAGATGCCCTGCCTGTCCCAAAAACTCCATCAGGGAAGTAAGTGACTGTTGGACCACTCAGAGGGAATTTATTTACTATAAATGTTATTCTATTGGTCTGGTTTTAACTTGTCTGGGAGTTTTTATCCTTCCCTTGGAGAGGTGAAAGAAAAATTGTGGAATCCTGAGGTGGTTTGGGTTGGGAGGGACCTTAAAGATCATCTCATTCCAACCCCTGCCATGGGCAGGGATATTCCTACTAATTAATAAAATATTAATGGAAGGTGAGTGTATTTCATGGGCTTGGAACAATTCCACAATTATTTAGATTAGAAGCCTTAGAATCAGGCAAGAGAAGTTTATTTTGATGAGTGCAGTGCTGTGGCTTTGAGCAGGAACGCTGTGAAGTTCAACCTGGAGATATTTTCCTGGACTCACACAATATCCTGAGCTGGAAGGGGCCCCCAAGGATCACCCCAGGCCAGCCCAAATCCCAGTGTTTTGGTGGAAATGGAGCATTCCCATGCTCCAGTCCCTGCCTGGGCTGATTGCAGGGGCTCCCCCACTCACCCCCTGTCTCCACAGGCGCCACATGGATCCCGAGTTTGCCGACATGATCAACGTTCAGGACCACTGCAAGGTGGAGGACGTGGATGAGGACAATGTCTACAGTGTCTTTGTGTCCTACATCGAGATCTACAACAACTACATCTACGACCTCCTGGAGGAGGCTCCCTTCGAGCCCATCAAACCCAAGTGAGTGTGGGGATCCTGCTCTTCCTGTCCAGCCAGGCTTTTGCAGGAGCTCCACCAGGTCTTCGTTGCTATAGTCTTGCTGAGTCTGGCTCAAGTCACAAGAATCCTTAAAAAATCCCATGGAAAGGTGATGGCAAAGGAGTCCAGACAGGAATATTTCAGTGTGCCAAGCAGTGATGCTTGTTGTGACTCGCTGCTCCTTCCTCATCACAGTGGGGAAATCATAAGCAAATATTTAATTAGGTGGGCAGTGGTGTTGTGTCCCTCTGAGATCCCAAATCCAGTCCTGCTGTTCTGAGCAAGTGCCTGCAGCTGGGAGCAAGCCATTCCACAGCTGACCTTTTTTTCCCCTGGAAACAGAGATTGGGTGCAAAATGCTGTTTCGTTGCTCCAGAGTTAATTCACATTTGCATAAAATTTCACCTGATGGCAGAAATTCCCATAAACCCAGCAGTGAATTGTTTCCCAAATGAAATCATGCATATTTCTGCAAATGTGTGTAGACTTGGCTGATGTCTAAAATGGGTAAATCTTGACACCAGCAGGAAAAAGAAAATCTGCAAATTGGCCTTTGAATACGTTTATGTAAATTCTAAATCCATTCAAGGAGCCCATCAGCACATGTGTTAATTAAAGAGCTGGCTGATTTACAAAGACCAGCTAGAGCAAAGCAGGCTGTGTCTCTCAAACATCAAGAGCTGTCTCCAGGGCACTGGTCTGAAAAGGGTTTGAATGTCTGAAGGCTTTGGAAACAATGCCATTAGTGCTGTGCTTCTGCCCAAAAACCAGCCTAGGAAGACTCTTGGCTTGTTTCTGTTTGTGGAAGCTGCAGTGTGTTATGTATGGAGAGATTTTAGACACAAACTGGAATGACTTAATGTTTTTACCCCTGTTTTTTCGGTAGGTGGAACAGTTGCAACACCCCTGTGCGAAATGGAGACTTTATGTATGTGCACAGCGTATTATTGCCACTGTCAAAGTGCCACTTTCCTCCAGTAGAAGCAGAAAATAGACTGATTCCCTGTCTCTTCTTGCTTTACTAGCCAACACTGAGTGCTGTCAAAGCTGCCCTGCTTCTGTGTGCATGTAGAAAAGCAGTAGCTGCCACCAAAGCAATGATTCCCAGCAAAAATGGCAATTAAACGTAGCTGCTCAATTAAAGCAGTAGCTGAAGTGTCACTAATCTGGGCTGGGTGTCTGTCCGTGTCCTTGTGTTTCCTCTTCCATCCTCTGTGCAGATAATCCACATAGTCACTCTGAATTTTGCACTTGAACATTATTTGCATGACAATGATGTACAGAAAACTATTCTAATGGGGTTTTTTTTTTTGGTCTGTTTGTTTTATTTCCTCGTTGTCCCAAAGACCTCCCCAGTCCAAAATGCTCCGGGAGGACCAGAACCACAACATGTACGTCACGGGCTGCACAGAGGTGGAGGTGAAATCCACGGAGGAAGCTTTTGAAGTGTTTTGGAGAGGTAAATCTTCCAGAACTCAATGCAGGTCACAGAATCCTGGAATGGTTTGGGTTGGAAGGAGCTTAAATATTGTCCAGTTCCAACTGGACACCTTCCGCTAGACCAGGTTGCTCCAAGCCCTGCCCACCCTGGCTTTGAGCACTTGCAGGGATGTGGAGTCCACAGCTCCCTGGGCATCTGTTCCTCACCCCCCTTCCAGTACAGAATTCCTTCCCAATATCCCGTGCAGCCCTTCCCTCCTCCCTCCTGAGGCCGCTCCTTCAGCAGCTGGCAAGGCCATCCCGCCCTCGTGCTGGAAGCAGAGTTGGCTTTGCCGGGTGGGAATTCTTTAACCAAAGCCCTGCTGTGTGGGGGTTGCTCTGCTCCGAAGGTCAGAAGAAGAGGCGCATTGCCAACACGCAGCTGAACCGCGAGTCCAGCCGCTCCCACAGCGTCTTCATCATCAAACTGGCCCAGGCCCCGCTGGACGCCGATGGAGACAACGTGCTGCAGGTGAGCTCAGCAGCTTAGCCCGGGAGAGCCCTGGGTGGGGCTGTTAGAAGAGGTGCTGAGCCTTGGAAACCCTTCCCGTGTCTTAAGTTCCCAGGGGACAGAGTTAATCTCCTTGTTGTACTGAAAATAAGGCCTTAAAATCACAGACTCTGCTGAGTGGGGAAGGACCCACCAGGATCATCGAGTCCATCTCCTGGCCCTGCATATGGAGGGTGGAGCTGCTGATTCCTTTGGTTTTCACCTTTTCCTTTGTTAGGAATGTAAAATCTGGAGGAGTTGGATGAGGACAGTTGTCCTGTGGGCCAGGACAGAAGGGAGCTGCTAAACTTCCCAGGAAAAGCTGGTGTTGCCCAGGCCTTGGGCTGTAAAAACACCCTTTGACCTTATTTAAGGGCTCAACATGTATTATTTTGAAGTGTTCATGCTGCTTTGGGGGGTGGGGTGTTCCCCCCACGCCTTTTGAAGGAACATGGAGGTGATTATCCTTTGTTTCCTGTGCCAGGAGAAGGAACAGATCACTCTGAGCCAGCTGTCCCTGGTGGATCTGGCTGGAAGTGAGAGAACCAACAGGACAAAAGCCGAGGGGAACAGGCTGCGAGAAGCAGGTGGGAAGCACCTTTAGGCACCCTGCTAATTGCTGTGCTAATTATGCTCCCATTAGTCTTGTCTCCTGGTAGAGACATCCCGGGAAGAACTGAAGTGCTGTGTTGTGATGATCAATTATCTGATTTGATGACCTGAAATCCTCGGGTTTGGAAATCACAAGTTTTCAGCAGTACTTGTTCTGCTCCTTCAGTTAATTGGAGCAGTTATCTGTAACAAACCGAAGGCGGGCAATTTATCCTCCAAGAAACTGCTACATAGTTTGGGAACGTGATCCAAGTGGCTGCTTACGGAGTTTTTGCTCTTCCTTTGGGTTTTTTCAGGTAACATCAACCAGTCACTGATGACGTTGAGGACCTGCATCGAAGTTCTGCGGGAAAACCAGTTGTACGGGACAAACAAGGTGTGGAGCCCTCAGCCCGTCACCCTGTCCTCTGATGAAGAGCTGGCATGCTGAAAACTTACTAAATCCTTCCTGTGCTTTATTTTCAGATGGTTCCCTACAGAGATTCCAAACTGACTCATCTCTTCAAGAACTATTTTGATGGAGAGGGGAAGGTCCGTATGATCGTGTGTGTCAACCCCAAAGCTGAGGACTACGAGGAGAGCCTGGTAACCCCCTGCACAGCTTATTGCAGTCCCTCCTGCTCCTTTCTTCACGTTTCCCACTCAGTTCTTGTGCTTGAATAGATAAGAGGAATTATAATATTTTTTTTGTTTGAGCACTTAAGGTAATCGGTTATAGTTTTGTAGGGTAAAATAATATTTTTCCTTTTAAAATTACAACTGCTACTTGCTTGTGAAGTAGGCATGGTTTCACTTACTTACAGAATTCCAAAGAGCCACGTGGTTTAGGTGTTTAATCCCTGCTATGACAGCACTAACAGGAATCTGAGCTGTCTGCACAAGGGCTCATGGCTCCTTGGGAATGGGGCTCTGGGACATGTTGCTGGGAAGGCTTCTGGGTGCTCCCCATCAGAATCCCAAATGGGAACTACTCGAGCTTAGAGCTGGATAATGTCTCCTCTCATGTTTTACTGCCTGAAGAGCCCTTTCAGTGCCGGAGTGACGTGTTTTGGTGGCTGTCCCGTCCCTGCAGCAGGTGATGCGCTTTGCAGAGATGACCCAGGAGGTGGAGGTGGCCAGGCCCGTGGACAGGCCCCTGTGTGGGCTCACCCCCGGCCGGCGCTTCCGCAACCAGGCCTTCCGAGAGGAGCTGGCCAGGAAGCTGGAGCTCAGGGGGGGCCCGCTTGGTGGGGGTGAGTACTGAGTGCAGGGGCAGGCTGGGGGAAATGGGGGTCACCCGCACAGGAGAAGGCTCCAGGGAGACCTGAGCACCTTCCAGGGTCTAAAGGAGCTCCAGGAGAGCTGGAGAGGGACTGGGGACAAGGCATGGAGGGACAGGACACAGGGAATGGACTTAAGATGAAGGAGGGAAGGTTTAGCTGGGATATTGGGAAGGAGTTCCTGGCTGGGAGGGTGGGCAGGCCCTGGCCCAGGTTGCCCAGAGAAGCTGTGGCTGCCCTTGGATCCCTGGCAGTGTCCCAGGCCAGGTTGGACGGGGCTTGGATCAACCTGGGCTGGTGGAAGGTGTCCCTGCCCGTGACGGGGTGGGACTGGATCATCTTTGAGATCCCTTCTCTTTGAGAACCATTCCATAATTCTCTGGTTACAGCACAGTTAAAAGCTGTTTTAAAACAAATTCTTTGAGCCTTGAAAGTGCAAAAGGAGCTTCAGTGACCTGTTGGTTGGGAGCCCTCTGTGCTGTGGGAGCTGCTCCTTCCTTACTGCCTGTGGTACAAACACAGTCACTGTGCAAGCCTAAAGGAATCCTCTGTTATTGGGGATGACTCCATGGTCCCATTATTGCAGCTTCTGGAAGGAAATTGTGCTGAGGACGATACTTTGGTGTTTCTACATGTTTAGGGCCTGCTTTAGAAATCCAGAGTTGCCTGGAGGTTTTGTGAAGCAATGAATTGAGAATGACACATTTAATCTTTACTCAGCACTGTCAGCTCTTCTGAAAACCTATAGCTCTCCTTAATTATTCCCAGTTCTGCCTGCTCCATGATCCTGTGGAGTGAACGCTCTGTGTGTGTGTTATCCACCGGAATTTTGCTGTCCTGTAACTTGCTGACAGACTTTCTTGCCTTTCAACCTTGCAGAACCAGAAGAGCCATCTGTGGCAGAAATGCTTTTGCAGAACTTCCCCCCATTGCCCTCGTGTGAGCTCCTGGACATCAACGACGATCAAACCCTCCCCAAGCTCATTGAGGCCCTGGAGCAGCGCCACAAAATGAGGCAGATGTTGTCAGAGGAGTTTGCCAAAAATGGTGAGAATTCGAACATCAGGGCAGAGCTTGATTTTTGGGGGCCTGTATTGCTCCTCGAGGCTCCCTTCTGTACCCACAGGAAATAATGATCTGGGTGGATCATTTCACCCCTTTATTGAGGTCATTAAAGAGCTGGTGGCTTTGAGTCGGGAGGAGGAAAGCAGAACTGTGGAGATCAGGGGAGAAGGTGAAATATCTCCATTCTCTTCCAGTGCTTGCCTTTAAAACAATGCTGCAGGAGTTTGACTCCAGTGTCTTATCCAAGGAACACTATATCCAAGGAAAGCTGTCTGAGAAGGAGAAAACAATAGCAGGGCAGAGAACGGAGCTGGAACGCCTGGAGAAGAAGATTAAAACCTTGGAATACAAGGTCAGTTTGAGCATTTGCAAGCACAAACCACATTTTTTATGTACCACTTGGCAGAAGTTGCTGGATATTGGAAAAAAGATAAAAAGGATTTTGTGGGGAACTTCACTGAATGTTTTTTGGCTTTTTTAGTATGTTAAGATGGGCAATGTATAATTTGAAGTGTATATTTACAGTCATACAACTGGCAATTCAGAGCTCAGATGGTTGTGTTACTAAGAAGTGTATCCAAATCCTTGCTGTCTTCCTGCAGATTGAGATTTTGGAGAAAACTGCCACAATTTATGAGGAGGACAAGAGGAATCTTCAGCAGGAACTGGAAAGCAAGAGCCAGAAACTGCAGCGTCAGGCGTCGGACAAGAGGAGGCTGGAGGCCAGACTGCAGGGAATGGTGGCAGAGACCACCATGAAGTGGGAGAAGGAGTGTGTAAGTGCTCTGCTGTGTCCACTCCACTTCCACGGAGGTTGTATGTGCACACTTCAATGGCTGGACTGTTCCTTTGGGCTTGGGCCACTCTTAGGGAGTGATTCTCCTGTAGAAGCCCAGTGTCAGAATTTCCCCTTCTTCCTTATGGAAGTCCTTGCTCAGCTCTGCTCTGGACAAGCAATAAGGAAAGGAAAGCTGAGGAATTAATTAACTTTTACCACTGCAGGACTGTTTGCTGCTCCAGGATCATGGATGGAACTCTAACTGGGCATGTTCCCTTTTGCTGTAATTTAGGAAAGCAGATAATTATGGTGTTAAATGTGGTGTTGCTTCATAATTTGGGAAGTCTGTCTTTAGACTGACAAGGCATTATTTCCAATAGCTCGTGCCTCAGTGGGGAAGATATTCATTCCATAGGGAATTCCCTGCAAAATCCCAGCGCAGTTTAACCTGGGGGAACTTTCAAGGGGGGACCTTCTCTTTCTCCAATCCCTGACAGGAGGGGGGAGCCGGGAGGGTCGGGCTCTGCTCCCAGGGTACAGGGACAGGAGGAGAGGGAACGGCTCCAGCTGTGCCAGGGGAGGAGCAGGTTGGACATCAGGAGGAATTTCTCCCTGGAAAGGGCTGTCAGGCATTGGCAGGGGCTGCCCAGGGAGGTTTGGAGTGCCCACCCCTGGAGGTGTCCAAGGAAGGCCTGGACTGGTGGGGATCAGTGACAGGTTGGACTTGACGACCTTGGAGGTCTTTTCCAACCCCAATGATTCCGTGTTTTCCTGTGAAGTACTTGATGCTTTCCCTGCCTTGTCCTTGCAGGAGCGTCGTGTGGCAGCAAAGCAGCTGGAAATGCAGAACAAGCTGTGGGTGAAGGATGAAAAGCTGAAGCAGCTGAAGGCCATTGTCACTGAGCCCAAGGAGAAGCCAGAGAGGCCCTCGAGGGAGAGGGACCGAGAGAAGGCTGTGCAGAGATCACTGTCACCTCCCCCAGTGCCTGTAAGTTGCCTCCAAACACAATTGCCTAATTGACACAGGGAAAAGCATATTTTAAGGATGAAGTGCAGGTTAGAAAGTAGTTCCCAGGCACAGAATTTGAGTAGCTGCAACTGCCTTTGAATTCTTTGTGTTCTGTGTTTACTTGTGCTCCCACCTCCTGCTGCTGCTCCAGGGAGACAGCTCCTGAGTCTTCGCTGTCACTGCAACACTGCCCTTATCCAGCTGAGTTCTCCCCCTGCACATTGCCAGCATTCCCTGTTCACTGCTTTAGGAGTTCTGTGGTGTGTGTTCACGTGTTCACTAACTCCTCTCCCTTCTCTGCAGGGCTCTAGTCCCTTTGCTCAGGGGGGGCACAGCCAGCGCCTCGCCAGCCCCCCGCAGG
Organism: Myiotriccus ornatus; assembly: GCA_036023395.1. Classification (NCBI taxonomy): domain Eukaryota; kingdom Metazoa; phylum Chordata; class Aves; order Passeriformes; family Tyrannidae; genus Myiotriccus; species Myiotriccus ornatus. Next base: position 1,383,498 of record JAYRBT010000018.1, on the reverse strand, counting down.
GGCCCAGACGGTCTAACTCCTGTAGCAGCATTTCTGTGGCCTCCTGTGTCCTGGAGTGGGAGCAGAAAACCCCTTCTCACAAGCAGAGCACTTCTTATGCCAGGACTAAACAAGAGCCAGAGCCAAGTAGAGGCTGTAACAGCTCCCACAGAAGGCGAGGGATGTGCTGGACTGGAGTCCTTGAGGTGCCCAGGCCCAGAGAGGAGCTAGAGATAGAAGAGGATCACTGCTGCAGGGTTAGTGCTGCTCCCTCCAAAGCTCAACCTAGTGGGGCTTAGGCTGGCTTAAAGCTCTGCTGCCTTGAGCACCCCTAACGTAGAGTAGAGCTTTCCCCTGACTGCTTCTCCCGGGATGGTGCCAGTCCCAGACTGAGCCTGGCTGCTCTCTCTGACCTCTTGGTGCTTAGATCCTCCTCAGACCTCGAGGGTGTGTTAGTCTGGCCTGGCCAGACTCTTCCTCGACCTCTGAGTGTCCCTGTGCTTTCCCTCGTGTCTGTCTCCTCCAATCCCTCCTCCTGCACTTGCCAAGGCCTGTTTGGGCAGCTTAAGGTGGTCTGGAAATAGTGCTTGGATAAACATCCCACCTGTGACTCAACTGGGACTCTTCCCTCATTACCACATCTGCACTGAAAATGGGGGCTCTGGTTACACTGATTTCCACCAAACTGCTGCCTGTAAATGATTATCAGTGGTGGCACCACTGTCACAGTGGCTCAGGTAAATCTGAGAGGGTTGTACAAGGTTATCATGGCCTCATTCATTTTTGAGAGTGTTCCCAAACTTCTTCCAGAGCATTCCAATTCTTTATTTAGTTGTATTTGTTTTAATGGAAGATTTTTGCTGAAAGCCACATTTCCCTGTGTATGTTTAAATTTAAGAAGTGCTTTTAGACCTGTAAGAGGTTTATCTGTGCAGGGCACAGTCAAAGAATGTGTAGTCGTTGCTCATCTGAAGATACAGCAGGTGGGATTTGCATCCATGGCTTTGGGTTGTGCAAGGATTGGGAGGCCTCCAAAATTACTGTGTAAACAGAACAGACTCTGAAAATCCTCTTTCAAAAGCCCATTCCAAGACCTTGTTCTGATTTTCCCGAGCACCTGACAATAATTCTCATGCTCATGAGATGCAGTAGATGAGCTTCAGTCATTTCCCATGGATTTCCAACAGCTGAGTTCAGAGCAGTAGCACAGGGAATGTTGCCTGTGCTCTGTGGATCCAGAAGTGCTGGGAATCCATCCTCCTGCATCCTTCAGAGGGGCTGGGAATCCATCCTCCTGCATCCTTCAGAGGGGCTGGGAATCCAAACTGAGGATGGATTTGCTTGCTTTGCTACCTCCAGATTACATTTTGGGTCATGAATGGATCCATGGAGACCCAAATTTCTCTTTTCTGGTTGGTTAAGATATTCATAAATCCTAGACTATCCTGAGTTGGATGGGATCCATCGGGATCATCCAGTCCAACTCCAGGCCCTGCACAGGATCCCAACAATCCCACCCTGTGCCTGGGGGTGTTGTCCAAACGCTCCTGGAGCTCTGGCAGGTTTGGGGCTGTGACCACCGCCCTGGGGAGCTGTCCCAGTGTGGACAGAGCAGGACAAGCCCTCCTTGGGCCAGCTGGTGATGGAAATCTGGGAGGAGATTGCCCTGGAGGAAACTTTGCTAAGGGTGGAACGCAACAATGCTAAAACGCCCAAGGAATAGGAATTGGCACAGAATATTCCATTCTAACCTCCTGCCAGGCTCCTGGAGCCTGCCAGGGTCCAGCCTGAGGGCACTTTGGGGGCAGGCCTGCAGGTGCCCTCGGTGATTTCCCGGGTGCTGACTTCTCCTGCCTCCCTGCAGAACGCGCCCCCCGTGCGGCTCCGGCACCGCCGCTCCCGCTCGGCCGGGGAGCGCTGGGTGGACCACAAGCCCCCCTCCAACGTGCCCACGGAGACGGTGCTGCAGCCCCACGTGCCCCACGCCATCACCGTGGCCACGGCCAGCGAGAAGGCCCTGGCCAAGTGTGACAAGTACATGCTGACACACCAGGAGTTGGCCTCCGACGGCGAGATCGAAACCAAACTCATCAAGGTAAGGCGGCTCCTTCCCGGAAAACTTGGCCAAAACGTCTTCCTGGCAGTTTGTCCCACAGGTTTGGAAAAGGGAATGTTGGACTCGGCCCACTAAGAGTTGGTTTGAAACTCCTTTGCACTTGGATTCAAGGGGGCTGAAAATCCTCTTCTTGAGCTTTGTCGTTGCTTCCTATAAACCATCATAGGCTTGTTTATCTCACGTTTTCCTTCAGAAGTTCAGGAAGGATTCCCTTCCTGCAAAAGGCATTTCAGGAAGGATTTCCTCCTGTCAGGCATTGGCAGGGGCTGTCCAGGGAGGTGGTGGAGTCCCCATCCCTGGAAGTGGTCAAAAAACAGTTGGATGTGGCACTTTTGAGGACAAGGTTGGGTGGTGACCATGGTGGTGGTGCTGAATGAGGGTTGGACTTGATGATCTTAAAGGTCTTTTCCGACCTTAACCTTTCCAACCTGTGATTCCCTGATTCCACATTGTCGTGTGTTTTCCCCTGGTAAAAGGCAATAATGCATTTGCAGTGAGACTTTGAGACTGGTGGGTGCAGCTGATCTTCTGGAGTCAGCTGTGTTGGAGTGGGATTGATTCCCAGCCATGGTGGGAGTTACCTGGTGCAGGGATGGACGCTGGAAAGCTCCAGGATATAATTCCTGGGGTCACACTGGGGAGGCAGCCTTGGCTTTGAACTCCTGCAATGTTCTGTCCTTCCCTCAGGCAAATCCAGAGCTCTCCTTAACTTGTAGCAAGAAGCTTTTGGTTCCTTTCTCACCATCCCAGGCCTTCCAATTTTGCCTCTTTAATCTGAGTTTCAAAAGATCCCTCCCTCCTGAAAGGTCCCCTTGGAGGCCCCAAAAGCAACGTGACAACATCCCTGTCCGTGCTGGGGGTGGAACTGTTGGAACTACAGCTGTGACTTGATTTCTGTTGAGTTATTTCATTGCCCCCGTGATCCAGCCCATCTCTGCCGTGGCAGTGGCTGCTCTGGGGGGTCCTGCAGGGGACAGATAATGGGAGGAGCATAAATCCCCACGTTTCCTTGCACTGAGGTTTTTGGGGGAGTCTTTCCCTGCCGAGCTGACAGTTCCTTGTCTCTGCTCTGGGTTCCAGGGGGATGTTTTCAAAACCAGGGGTGGTGGCCAGGCTGTGCAGTTCACTGACATCGAGACCCTGAAGCAGGAATCTCCCACTGGGTGAGTTGGGCCTTTCATTTTGGGATCTGGGGGTGTGGAACTCCAGGAGTGCTCCTGGAACCACTTCTGGTCCCAGTGATCCAACGGGAAGTTGTTGCCTCCAGCTTGAAATCACACAAATGTAACTTGGAGGCTCTGGATGCTGAAGGTGCTTTTAGGGCTGGTTTGCTGCTGAGGTCAAAGGTTTATTTTGGAAGCATGGAATGTGCTCTCCTGTGCACGAGGATCTGCCAAGTCACAGGGGCTTTGTGCTCTTCCCACACGTTCCTGTTCCAGGCGGAAGCGACGCTCGTCCCCTTCCCATCCTGACCCCCTGGGGGAGGCTGCAGACTCGGAATGGACTGATGTGGAAACCAGGGTAAGATAACAGGGAAAAGGGGAACATTGATGGTCAGGGGCTCTGGGAGGGGTTGGGTTGGAAGGGACCCTAAAGCTCATCCTGTTGCCCCTGGGATGGTGTCCATGGGCTGGGACACTTTCCACTAGCCCGGGTTGCTCCAACCCCCATCCGACCTGGCCTGGAACATTCCAGGGATGGGGAGTCCAAAACCTCTCTGGGCAATGATCTGGATGAGAATTTGGGATAATGCTGAGCTGGGGGTGGTGGGAGCAGCAGAGCCTGATCTCTGTGTGTTCCCAGTGTTCTGTGGCAGTGGAGATGAGGGCGGGATCGGCACTTGGACCTGGATATCAGCACCACGCTCAGCCCAAGTAAGTGCTCCTGGGAGGCTCATTCCCTCTCCTGATTAACTCCTAAAATTAGGGAACTTCTTCTCCCTGACCTCACTGCCCTTCCCACTTCAGGCTTGGATTCCCGACTGGAATAGGGTTAGGGATGGCAGGGAGAACTCCCTGTGTGATTGCTGAGGCCCCCACTAAGGAGCCATGGGTTCTAATCATGCTGGAGGAAACTTCCCTCTTTTCCAAATGGTCAGAGAATGGAACAGCCCTGGAGAATTCAGGCTGTGCTGGGGCATGGTGGCATCAGTGGCACTCACACCTGTGACTGCAGGGTCACCAAATCTCCAGCGCTAATCCAAAAAATCCCCCAGCTCCCAAGGCTGGGGCCAACACTTGGGTGCCCTGACCAGCTCAGGGCCACCCCACTGTGCAGGACGTGCTGCTTGCAGCCTTCCTACAGCCTTGGGATGGGGTAGTAACCCCTCCCTCTCTCCTGGAGCTTGGGGTGGAGCTTGTGGTTGATGTAACTTATAAATAATTGAAATAAGACTTCGGTTTATGTTCCCCAAAAAAGTAAAATGCAGGTGTTTGTGGGGTTAAATGTTTCACCTCATAGCTCAGGAGGGATGTGAGGCTCAAGGGTGCTGAAAACAGGGAAACTGGGTGGTGGCTGCTCCTAAAGCTGCTGTGGGTGAGCTCTGAGAGCTGTTTGTGGCTCTTTCCTTTCCCACTTTAGGCGAAGAAAGCCCTGAATTTCTGCTGGAATTGCCCTGGATTTTCCCAGGCTGATGGATTATCTGCTGCCAGTGTCACATGTCACAGACCCTGCTTTGTCCTCACTCCAGGCTGGTGTTGTTAGGGTGGCCTGTGCTAGGAAATGGTTCCATGGGTGATACCTGTGATCCCAAAGAAGCTTCTTACAGATGTGTATATTTTCCATAGATTTAGGGGGGTTCTGCCAACATGCCTCTGGAATTCCAGACACCTTCTGCCTCATGTATGGAGCTGTATCTTTACAGCCCTGTGCCACAAGGCTTCTGCCTTGGGGAGTTTTCCAGCTTTTCCATTCCACACTCCAGATCCATCTCTCCTGGTCACTCTCCCTCCCCTCAGGGCCTCTGTTCTGAGGAGGCCCAAAGGCTGCTATGGATTTAGTGCTGCACTTTAAGGGTGTTTTTAGGCCATTTCCTGTTTTATTGTAACCAGCAACAGCTTGGGAATATGAATTCCTCCTTGAAAGAATGACCCTTGAGTATTTAACATGTAAATCAGCCCCCTGAAACTTGCCAGTGTTCCCAGGAACAGAAATCCTGAGGTGAGCAGTGGGCACTTGGCATCAGCTCCCTGTTGTGTCGTGCCAGTGTTTGACATCTGGAGGGAAGGAAGGGACAGGGGCATTTCCTCCCAGCTGTGCTGAGAAGTTTCTCTGTGTGTCTCTGCAAACGTGTTAAAATAAATCCTTTTACTCCAAATGCTCTTCCAAACCCTGCTGTGGTTGTTTGGGGCAGTGGCTGAGGGAGCCCCACAGCTCCTGCCTGTGTCCTGTGCAAAGGGGAGCACTCTGGGGGTGACTCTGAGGTTGAAGTCGTGGAATCTGCTTGGATCACGAGATGTGGTTTGGACAACTTTGTTTTCAGCTCTGCAAACTGCTTTTGGGGCAGTTGGGTCCAATTGGAGAGGCTGCCTTGTTATAAGGGAATTTTAGAATCCCAAAATCCCAGAGCAGTTTGGGTTGGGAGGGACCTTAAATCCCCTCCCACCCCACCCCCTGCCACAGGCAGGGACACCTTCCACTAGTCCAGGTTGCTCCAAGCCCCATCCAGCCTGGCCTTGGACACTTCAGGGATCCAGGAGCAGCCTCAGCTTCTCTGGGCAACCTGTGCCAGGGCCTGCCCACCCTCCCAGCCAGGAATTTCTCCCCAGTATCCCATCTAAGCCTGCCCTCTGGCAGTGGGAAGCCATTCCCTGTGTCCTGTCCCTCCATCCCTTGTCCCCAGTCCCTCTCCAGCTC
>JAYRBT010000018.1:1357006-1377195 GCA_036023395.1 Myiotriccus ornatus | reverse complement strand
CCCACCCTCCCAGCCAGGAATTCCTTCCCAATCTCCCATCTCTCCCTGCCCTCTGGCACTGGGAAGCCATTCCCTGTTCCTGTCCCTCCATCCCTTGTCCCAAGTCCCTTGTGTGCCAAGCCCACAGCTGAGGGTGTTTTGGGTGCTGGTCCCTGGAGTCAGAGGCTCCTGCTCCTGATGCCTAAATGGGCCCATATTCCCAGTTTTCAGCTGTAAGGTTTCCAGTAGGGATGACCAATGCAATGGGAATTCTTGTTTAAGAGCCAGTGCATCCCCCCCTGTGCCTCTGGATCCCACCCCCTGGCACCAGTGCTCCCTTGGATAATGGGAACCAAGGGGATGCTGGACCCTCTGCTTTGAGCAGCCAGAGAACTGGGGCACAAAACACAAAGGAAAATACAGTTTTGGCCATAAATTTCACAAAATATATTCTAATATGGGTCTTTCCTTCTTTTGTACTGGGGTTTCCCTTCAGTTTAAAAAGGAGGAAAATAAAAAAAATCAAAACAAAGGCAGCCTGGAGGGTATTTGTTTTCCCCTCTCCCATTCAGCCACGGAGGAAAAGGGAGAAAAAGGGTTCAAAGGAAAGTAAATACTTGAATTTCTGTGAAAGGTGCCTGGGAGGAACAGCAGGACCATGATCCCCATCCCTGCCTGCTCCAGTCCCCCTCAGTGCTCCTGGGATGCTGAGAGCATCCCGACTGCAGGGGAGCCACCCCCCAAATTCCCAGGGCAGCCCTGATTCCTAACCCAGGCTGTTTTAACCCCAGAAGAGGCTGAGCCGTGCCCTCACCCCTCCTGGCACAGCCCTGCCTGTTTGCAGGCGTGTTCTTACAACTTCCCAATTGCCATAAATCCCATTGTGCAATATTCCCCAGAACCAATTAGACCCTGACATCTGCTTAATGTTTAATTACTTTTTGACGAAGGAAATGGAAAAATTGACAAATAGTTTAATCCATCAACCGTCGGCCTTTTGTGAGGGTGTTTATACAAAGCTCACATGCCAACGGCTCCTCATTTTTCTTGCTGCTCTGGCAAGGAGAAGGACAAATATTTATATTCCAGGCACACAAGATGGCTTTCATATTGTTTTCATGTTTAACTGCTTTCAAATGAACTGAGATGGTTCTTAATGTGGTTACAAGAATTTGCCATTAATTTTCACTTAAGATTGGCTCCAGCTTGCTCCCTGCCTCCAATATCTTGGAGTTAATAAGGATTTGTTTGGGAGCGCCGTGCTCACGGCTGCCTGATTGGCACGGCTCAGGGGGTGGAAATATCGCGTTCCTATTACGCTGAAATGATAATTAAGCTTGGAATATTATATATCCCATCCCTGGAAGTGTTCCCAGGCCAGGTTGGAGCAACCTGGTCTGGTGGAAGGTTTTCCTGCCTGTGGTGGGGGGTGGAACTGGATGGGCCTTAAGCCCACCCAAACCGTTCCAGGATTCCGTGATTAGAGTATTGCTCCTCTTTTGGGGTGCTTATTATTTATGTTAATACCATAGGAAAAGACGGCTGAGTGTCCCCCCATCACCTCCAACCACTGGGAAATGCCCCTGCTTTGCCATGGGATGCTCAGGCTCATCCATCCAATCCCACCCACAGCAGCTGCACCAGCCTGGATCTGCCTTTCCCTCCTTTCTGCCTCTTTCGGGAAAGCAGGAAGAAGGAAAGCAGCCCATCTGCCTGATACCTCACTTACACATTTAATAAAAGGAATAAAATATCAGAAACGCAGGAAAAAAAGGCCTTTAATAATTCAACACCGCCGAGTTGTTTCATTACCTTAATATTTGCAAAACTTGCCGGCAGCTCTTGACACCTCTCCTCGCTCAGGATCTGAGCCACGGAAGGCAGGAGGGTGCGGGATGGATCCACCTGCCCTCATTATGCTAATCAGGATGTCACCAGCCGTACCTGGAAGGGTCCCGGGAAAGCGAAGCGCAATAAAATCTGTCCCAGAACAGTTGCTGGGGAGAGAAAAGGGCGTCCCGCCCGAGCAAGGCTGTGATCTCCCCACCCCGAGCAGCTTCACAAGCGCCGTTATCAGCTGACAGGGAACCCCACTAAGTTCATAACGGGGTTCCCTCTCTCCTTTGGGATCCGCGGGGATGTGCGGGAGAGGCAGCGCCGGGATCGCCTGCGCTGTTACAAGGCGACTGTTCGCCCGGCTCCGAGGGAAGGCGGCTGCTCCCCGAAGCTTTGGTGCAAGTGGGAAGGTGGCAGGTTGTTTTCCTCCCTCTCCCAGCCGGGGCTGCCAGCCAGCATCCCAGTCAGCCGCGGAGGGCCGGGAGTGCGGGGGAGCGGGATGAGCAGGAGCAGGTTCGCTCCAGCCCGGTCGTCAGGGGGTGGCAGACGGTGACAACACACCGGCACGGCCGGGCCGGCAGCCAAGGGGGGCAGGCGGAGCCAGGACTGGGAAGTTTCCCCTCGGTTTGGGGATGTGTTTGTGTTTTGAGCCGCAACCATCTGGGAATCGGGGAGAGGAAGCGGTGAAAGCGCTGCCAAAATGTTTGGGCCGAGATGTTTCTGCCGGGAAGGTGTCTGAGCCTCAGGGACTGAAGCGAAGGGTTGAGAAGGCGCTGCTGCAGGACGGCAGGGGGTGCTGGGCTGGTGGGGGCAAGCGTGGCATCCCCTGACCGGGCACAGCATCACTGTCTGGGTGTGGCACCGGTGGCATCGCCACCTGGGCATGGCATCACTTGCCTGTGAGTGGCATCACCTCTGTTCTCCCCCTCCGTGTCCGGTCCCCGGGCCAGGGGTACTGGGGGGGGGTCTGTGTGCCCCCTCCCCGAGGAGCTGCCCCCAGGTCCCCTCCGTGCTGCCCTCCCTGACGCTCCTCCCGCAATACCCGGCTCTGCTCGGGACCACGAACGTCCCCGCATTTCCCCCCGCTCGTTAAGGTCGTTTTTGGGGGGTGGGGGTTGCCAAGGCCAGGCTGCCCCCCCTCCCACCCCTCCCATTTTTGTCACCAGTCTCTCCAATGAACCGTTTCCCTGCAGACTTTTTGCAGGGAACACCCAAACCATCCTCCCCCCCGGTGGAAAGGCTGCATTTCCAGAGCCACTGCGCGGCTTTTCCCACAGCCTGCGCTGACAGAAAAGGGGTTTATTGGGCATCAGTTCCCTTCCAGCGAGCGGGAGACGCTGTGTGATGAAATCCCACCCTGCTCTCGAGGTGCTTTTAATTGCCGTGCTTAGCTTGGGATTGCTGCGGGGGCAGAGCCAAAGCTCGGCTTTGTTTTCCTTGGGCTATTTTCAGCGCGGGCTCGGTGACTGTCAAAGCCTGGAGTTAATTGCAGCTCACAAGGTTATCTTTCAAAGTAACTCATATTTCTGTCAGGTGCTGGAGCCAGCCCTCGGCTGCCTGGCTTTGGGATACTGGAGATTTGGACTCGTGTAATTATCCTTGGAGTTTAAGCTGATTATGTCGACTTCAGAGCCGGTGTTTGTTTAATTTCCCCACACTGTGTTGTTTGTACAGTGGCTCCGAAAGTAAACACGGGCCTGATTAAACATCCCCGCCTGTCACCGATGGCCCTTTTCCCAAAGATACACTAAAATAAACAGCGAGGGGCTGGGGGAGGGAGCTGGGGATGCTCTGCCCACGCAGAGCACGAAGAGCTGGGCTCAAAATTACGATTATCCTGAGCCAAGAAACCAGGCTCAGCCTGGTTGCCTCTGCTCGGGGGTGGTGGGGGGTCACCACGGAGGGGACACGGCGCTGGCACTGTGGGGGTGCTCCAGGTGGGTCCCAAGGGCTTGGACTGTCCCTCTCCATGCCCAGGATGGACACAGGCAGGGCTGGAGTGATGCCACAGGGCCAGGGGTGACAAGTCCATCTGTCCCCCGAGCCCCTGGAAGGACAAACCCCTCTGGCACTGGCAGCACCAGGGTTGGAGCAGCATTTCGTGGACACCAGCAGGCCTGCAGAGCACCTGGGATCGTGTCACAGTCATTACCCCTTGGAGCAGCACAGCACATTCCACAGGCATTCCAGCTGCTCCCAGCCCTGGGGTGACCCTTCTGGATGCAGCTGATCCAGATGAGGAGCCCTTGGTGTGATGGCACAGGGGGGATCCTGCTGCTTTCCCCGGCCTGGACACAGGGATGGGCACCGCCCCCTCAGCAGCCACAGGGACCTTCTGCCAGCGATGCATCATCAGCAATTGTCTTTCTTTTCATTCCTCACCAGACTTTGAACTCACTCTTGAGTAACTCTGGGCTATCACGTCACCTGGACTCTGCTGCCACGGGCAGGTTAAAACCCGTGCGGTTTATCCTGATTTATTTGTTGTTTTCTGTGCCAGCACCACCCTGCACACCCGGGGATGCAGCACCAGGGACCTGCTGCTCTTGAGGAAAGGCCCTCAGCAAGGCACAGGTTTTCCATGGCTGCTGGGAGACCAAAGGCAGAGGGTTTCCCCCGGGAAGGGAGCAGGGATGCTGGACAAGCTGTGTGGGGTGGCCCTGCAGCTCCACGTGGCTCAGTGGAAGGCTCAGGCTCCCAGAAGCCCCCCCTCGGTGCCAGCTGCTGCCTGCTGTGGTTTCCAGAGGTGTGAAGTGGGATGGCAGGTGTCCAGCATTCCTGTGGGCTCCTCACAGCGGGTTTGGACAGACTGGGAAAGCTCCTGGTTCCCACAGGCACCACGGGTGGCTCCCTCCCGTTCTCTCCATCCCACCTGCCTTGGGGCTGAGGGCACTCGACTTCCCAGGTGGAAAAGGAAAAGCTTCCTCCTCCTTTTCCCTCACCAGCTCCTGACCCAAGCAATTTTAGGGACAATAGGTGCTCTTTCCCCATCTCAGCCCCTCCTCAGGGCTGCTGGAGGTGCAGGGGGTTCACACCTGCCCTGGGTGTCACTTCCACCCGTGTTTTCCCCAAAGTGGGCAGTCCCTGCCGTGCTGGACCATTCCCAGGGCAGCTCTGCACCCACAGCCCTTCCCACAGCGAGGGGCTCAGCATCACCAGCTCTGGGGAGGGGGAAACGCTGCCTCGCCCGTTTAATGCCATTTTCTCAGCTGCAGAATCCCAGGAAAAAGAAATCCCGGCATGACCTGCTGGCACGGGGGGTCGGGATCCCTCCTGGCTGGGATTGTCACCTCCCTGAGCGCTGGTGGGTGTTTGGTGCCTGCGGAGGGGACTGGAGAGGGCTGGGAGAAATTCCCCTGGGAACAGCAGGTAGAGGGATGGCATGGGATTGTGAGGGGCTGGGGCTGGGCTCCCCAGGGGCAGATTTTCAGGGTTCCAATTTTCAGGGTGCCAGACTTGCAGGGTTTCAGGTGTTTTGGGATGCCAGATTTCCCGGGTACCAATTTTTCCGGATGCCAGATTGTCAGGGAATCAGCTTTTCAAGAGGCCAGGTTTTTTGGGGTGCCGGGTTCTCCGGATAACAGATTCTCAGTGCACCAGATTTTCTGGGTACCACATTTTCAAGGTAACATATTTCTTGGGTTCCAGATTTTTTGGGAGCCAGATCCTCTGGGTACCAGATTTTCCGGCCTCCAGACTTTTTTGGATGCCAGATTTTCAAGGTACCCGGCTGCCAGATTTTCAGGATATCAGCCTTTCTGGATGCTAAATTTTCAGGACACCTGATTTTTTCAGGGCACCAGGTTTTCTAAGAGCCAAATTTTCCCCACACAAGGTTTCCCAGGTCTCAAATTTTCTCCGTGCCAGATTTCCAGGTACCAGCTTTCCTGGATGCCAAAATTCCCGGGGCTTTGCTTCGGGAGCACTCGGGGTCCTCCCGGCAGCGACACGTGGCTTTGGGCCAGGACATGTGGTGGCACAGTGGTCCTGACCCCACCCTCCCTGCACAGCCCTGAACTTCAGGATTCATCCTCTGATCCAGGAAATGGGGGGTGTTTCCAAAGGGGCCTCTCGAGGACACGCTGGAGCTGGCACAGGGTGTTGGCACCGAGGCTGCTGGCAGATAAAAATCGCTTAATTTGTGTCTCTGCAACAGCCTGGAATCCCTTTGCATCTCCCTGGGTGGGAGGAGGAAGTGAAGCAGCACAGGTGAGTGGGAAAAATAACAAGGAATTGTGGAAATTTCACAGAACTGCTCGTCACTGGGACACCTGTGTTGAATATTTGCTCATTTTAGGCTTTTTAGTCGTTGATTTTTCTTGATTTAGGGCTCAAGGAATCATTTGTCCCAACCTAAAAACACGCCTTGTTTTTTCCTCCTCTTCACTTCAACAAAATGTGATTTTTTTTTCCACCCCTGCGAAAATACTCGTAAAAAACAAATCTCAGTTGAAACTCCTTTGCTGTAAAGGACACATTTAATCTCTCTGAAACAGCAACATTTCACAGTATTGGAGCTTTTTTATTTCTGTTTCCTTTTTAAATTGCTTTGGCTGCATCAAAACATCTTTCAAACCAAGAGAAGGGCTGTTCCAGTTGAAAAATGCCAAAATAAAAACTTCCAGCTTTCCAAACTCTCTCCTGACGGGATGTGGACGGGGCAGAGCGTTGCTGACCAGCTCCCCCAGACCTTGCCAGACCCCAAAAAAATGGCTGTCTGACCCAAAAATAATTTCAGAAACAGAGAAGAAGGAAGCAGCGCAGGAGACTGCCAAGAGGGAGCTCTTGGAGGTGGAGAACAGCACTAATATTTTGGGAAATTGAAATTCCAGCCATGAAATTGCCTATCATTTATCATCCCCAAGCACCTTCCGAAGTAAGAAAAACAGGCATTAAAGCCTTATTGCTTCTTAAACACTTCTGATTTGGGGGAAAAGCCAACTGATGTGCTTCCCGTCACACGTGTTCCACGGAAATATCTGGGATAGTAAAGCAGCCTCGGTGTTTCTGTGTGGAGTTACAGGGTTCAAATCCATTCCCGTGTGGACTGCGACTGAATTTCAAAACTCAAACTCTCCCAAGCCCAGAAATGCAAGATTTGCCCTCAAATCAAGTGTTGCTGCTGCCAGAGTGGGTCGTCCAGTAATTGTTTCCTGATTTAAAGGCTGGGAAGTTCCTGAGAATTCCACCCAATCCCTGCCTCTCTTCCCTCCCCACACGAGGTGTTGCTCCAGCTCCATTCCCTGTTTTGGGAACCCAGAAGCTGCTTGTGTTGCCACAGGAGCAACCCTCGGGTTTATCCCCGTGTGTATCCCGGGGTTTTCCTCGCTGGTCTGGAGGTCCAGGGGCAGTGATGCTCATTCCCTGCCCTGCCACTGCTTACCCTCAGGATTTCCATGGGTTGGGGGTGCTGGGGGTCACTGAACTCTGTAAACATTCATGGCAGAGATTACAGGACCATGGAATGGTTTGGGTGGGAAGGGACCTTAAAGCCCACCCAGTTCCACCCAGGGACACCTTCCAGTATCCCAGGCTGCTCCAAGCCCCGTCCAACCTGGCCTTGGACACTTCCAGGGATCTAGGGGCAGCCACAGCTTCTCTGGGCAACCTGTGCCAGGGTCTCACAGGGAGTAATTCCTTCCCGATCTCCCATCTGTCCCTGCCCTCTGGCAGTGGGAAGCCATTCCCTGTGTCCTGTCCCTCCATCCCTTGTCCCAAGTCCCTCTCCCGCTCTCTTGGAGCCCCTTTGACGACTGGAAGGTGGTCTGAGACCTCCCCAGGGCCTTCTCTTCGCAGCAATTCACCTGCTAACGGCCAACCACAAGCCCCAAAAATAATCCATAAAAAAAAAAAACCCTCCCCACGCCCAAGGAATCAACCGAACCGAACCACCCCGAGCCGACGGAGGGAGGGAGGGGAACATAAATCACCCACAACTGGCAAGGAACGAAAAGTGTTGCGCGGTCCCCTGACAGCGATGGGATGCATAACTGATGATGATGAGTTGGATCCCAAGGCTGCTCGCGCCGCGCATAAGCGATGAGCCAGCCCCCCGCCCCGCCGGGGGCAGCGCCCGCCGCCCCCTCCGCGCCCCCCCGGCCGCGGCTCTGTGTGCGCTGGCACATCGAGCGCCGCGACAATGAATATATATTGACCTTATTATAGCAGCCGGCTGCTCGTGCCAGAAGCAACCAGGCATACTTTGCACAAATTAAAGCTGTCAGCGCGTAATTTATGGTTCAGCGAGAGAAGGGGGCGGGGGGGGGGAGCGGGGCCGGGAGGGGCGAGTGGGGCTGGGGGGAGGCAGGTAGGGAGGCAGATGAATTGCGCGATAAAACATCTCGCTAATGATGTGATGTTCGAGCTCAAGTGTCGTTTGCATTCGGGGTTGCACGGTTTTTTTAGCGGTTTTTTTTTTTTGCTCGAGAGGATCCTCCCCTGCCCGCGTTTGGTGGTGTGTTAGGTTTTTGGGGTTTTCTTTTTTTCCTCTTCTTTTTTCCTTTCCAAAAGCTAAATTACTGGTTTTACCTGAAAAGGGATGGTGTGGGTGTGACCATTTCTTCTCTGAGGACACCCTGAGCCCCATAGCAGGGTGACATCCTTGGGGGCTGGGTAAGGAGCATTCAAATTTTACTTTTTTTTTTTTTTTTTTGAATAAAGTTTTGCTCTTTTTTTTCCAAAACAGTTTTGAGGAGACACAAAATAAAGGAATTTATCTGTGCACCTTTGCTCCTGTTGAGACACGCACACACAGGGGCAAAATTGCACATCAAGGATGCCCAGCGTTGCCCTTGGTGACAACATCTTTAAGCTTGGGGTGCTGGGTCTTTCCTGCCTTTTTATTTCCCAGTCCCTGAGGGAAAAGGAAAGGAGGAAACAAAGGGGAAAAAAAAAAATCACATGGCTTTATGTCACCCTTGATAATGCACAGGAGCAGGAAATGGGAGAGCCAAGTGAGGAAAGGCAGGAGAGGCTGGAGGAAACAGGGATTTATAACCTGAGTGCCCGAGAGCTCCTTTAGTCCCATAAATAAATGATAAAATAATTAAATTCTGAAATCAAACGTCAGTGAATTATTGAAGTGCTCACCTGGGAATAGCTGGGACTCAGTCAGGCGAGTGGCAAACCCAACCTCCACGTGGTGTGGGGTGAGATGGGGGGAACAGTCCCTCAGGGTCGGGAAATCCGGGGCGTGTCCCACCTCGGAGCCAACCACGGGCTGGAGATGCCCCTGGAGCAGGGATCCCACCCGGCACCACCACCCTCCCAGCAGGTTTGTGGGGGCACTGCCATGAGTTTGGGGTGTCAGGCTCCTTAGAAAGGCAGAAAATGGTTCTGCTGGTGTTTTGGGAAGCACCAACGTGGATTTGCACTTTCCATGCCTGGAGAGAGGCGATAGGACACAACCAGCCCCACATCCCCCCAGAATATCCCATCCCAGCCGGACTCTGGCCCTGCTCCTGCAGGGAAGCTGAGTCTGGGAGCTGGATCAGGGGGGTCCTGCCAGGCTGGGGAGTTCCCAGGAGGTCAGGCAGCTGCTGCTCTTGGGGACATGGTAAATGCAGAATGTGCAGGGAATCCAGGCAGGCCTCAGGGGGCACCAACACTGATCTTCCTCCAGGATACCCCTGTACCTGCTGGGGAGCCCGTCAGTCCAGCTCCTGGAACTGGTGCCACCTGGGAGTGGCTGGTGTGGGGCAGCCCTGGGGACCCACAGGGTTAGAGTGACTGATGGGAGGGGAACCCAGGCAAGTGGTGGGGTTTTTGGCAGGTGGATCACAGAATTGTGGAATCCTGGACTGGTTGGGGTTGGAAGGGATGTTCGAGATGATCCAGTCCCACCCCTTGCCATGGGCAGGGACACCTTCCACTAGCCCAGGTCGCTCCAAGCCCTGTCCAACCTGGCCTTGGACACTTCCAGGGATGGAATGTGCAGCACTGCATTAACCATGTCCATGAAATTGCCACTTTTCCACCCAAACCAGTGGCCATTCCTCTGCTCCAGCATCATCCACCGGCCACGGCCTCACCACGGGTACAGCCAGGCTGGTGCTGCCAGACCAGGCATCCAGAGCTCCAAACTGCCTTTCAAAAAAGTGGGAAAATAGTGGTTTTTTTTTTCCAAAAGCCAGCCCCAGCAAGCTCAGTGCTGGCACTGCCTTTGAACCAACTGTCTGGTGACAGCTCCGCGACGGGAGCGGTGGCAGCACTCGCGAACTATTAGTGTTAAATTATTCCAACAAAAGCAGGCCTTGATGCTGTGTTGAAGTTGATAACTTGAGGACGTGTTTGAAAAGGATAAAAGCTTCGCCTTCAAAGCCTGGCTCCTCTTTTGTACCAGACACCCCGAGGAGCGAATTAACCGTTTTGGTAACAAAGGTGTCGTTCTGGGGGCTAATTGGGAAGTGTGGGGGCTGGGGCTGGGGAACCAGGCATTACATAGTCATAGTAATGGTGATGATGATGGTGGTAATAATAATAATAGCAGGAATAGGTGTTTTCTTGTCATCAGTAACAGGATTGGCTGTTTCCCTGACATCCACTAACACCAGGCCAGCAGAGATAATGAGTGGGAAGAGATCACAGAATCCCAGAATCCTGGAAGGGTTTGGGATGGAAGGGACCTTGAAGATCACCCAGTCCCACACCCTGCCACAGGCAGGGACACCTTCCACTAGCCCAGGTTGCTCCAAGCCCTGTCCAAGCTGGCCTGGGACATTGCAGGGCTGGGGCAGCCACAGCTTCTCTGGGCACCCTGTGCCAGGGCCTGCCCACGCTCTTTGTACAGATCTTCCTCCCCGCTGTGGGAGGAGGGACGTAAAGTCTAAACCTTCAGACCCCAAATGAGTCCAGTCCCACATGGATCCCAGCCTCTCCCTGCTGGAGGACCAGGAGCCACCCTTGTCACCACATCAGCCCCCGGGGTGACGCTGGCCCGGAGCCACCGCTGGGAGCCCAGAGCCGGGCTTGGGTTCGTTCCATCTGACACCGAACCGGGGCTAAATTTGTCCCGTTTACACTCGGGCTCAGTGACAGCCACGAGGAGAGAGAAGTGCCTTCCATTCCCAGAGCAATAAAGATAGGATGGAAAAAAAAGTTTCCTGGTGGATTAGCACCCTTGAGGTACTTGAAGCTGTCACCTACAATGTGCAACATCCACCGCTTGACCTCCGCCGGGAGCCGAGGGAGGGGGGGGGAAAAGGGAAGCAAAAAGCACTTTCTAGGGACGGGAACACGTGACAGTCCACAAATCAAGCCCAGAACACGCAGAACTAAGCCAGTAATTAGCTTTATAAACACACAGTTCGGTGGATGTAACAAAAGCTGTAATTTCGCATCTGACACCGACCCCCTTGGCCGGGGCCGGCGGGAGGGAGGTTATTAATAGCACCAGTAAGAGTTTGTATTTTTCTTCTCCGCGGCACTTTGGAGGGGGGCAAATGACCTCAGTGTGAAGAAACTTTATTTTCTCCTGCCTCCTGATTTATGTGGGGAATCTGGTGCGTGATTAGCGCCTCTCATCAATAACGGGAGCGCGGGCTGACAGCTGCTGAGTGAGCCGAGACACCCCGGCAAGCAAAGAGCTACAAATTTCCCTGACAGCCCCGCTTGGGTTACACGGCGTCAGCTGCCAAAACACCACTTACCGCAGGCCTGGAGTGCCATGAATAGCGGGGCAGAGGAGCAGGGAGGAGCAGAGAGGAGCAGAGAGGAGCACGGGCAGCAGGAACGGGATGTTAACACCCTGCCTTGGCCGGGGCAGCCGGGATTTACAGCCCGGGCTGGAGCGGCTGCTGAGGGGAAGGGGGGTGAGTGGCAGAGCTTTTCCCTCTCCCCAGGCAGAGACACGGGCACAGAGATAAGTTTATAACCCCGAGTTTCCAGATGAGCCCTCTCTGAGAAGCTGCTGGTGCACATTCCCTTAGGAAAGACTTGGAGGCAGAGTGGAAATCAAGGCAGGACTTGCTGCTTTACCTGCAGCACTGACTGGTCAGACTGGTTAAACGTGAGCTAGAGGTGTGTCCAGGGGGGAAGGAAGGCCATGGGCATCCTGGCTGGGACCAGGACCGGGGCAGTGATTGTCCCCCTGTGCCGGGCACTGCTGAGGCCACACCCCGAGTCCTGCTCACCTCGAATCCTCAAGCTGTGCCAGGGGGGAGTGGGTTGGATATGGGGAAAACTTCCTCATGGAAAGGGTTGTCCAGCCCTGGCACAGCTGCCCGGGGCAGGGGGGGAGTCCCCATCCCTGGGGGGATTTAACAGATGTGGCTCTTGGGGACGTGGGTCAGTGGTGGCCTTGGCAGTGCTGGGGAATGGCTGGACTTGGTGACCTCACAGGGCTTTTCCAGCCTAAAGGATTCTGTGATTCCATGATTTTGCTGCTGGCAAACCGGCTTGGGAAATAATTATCAATTTTAAGCTGGGGCTGGCACTTCTGCCCAGCACCCTGCCACTCCTAAACCCAGGATTTGCCATTCCCTGCCTAATTCCTGCTATTTTCCATCTTGAAAATAACCCCTTTGAAGTGGAGAGCCCTTTGCTCTCTGCCAGGTCTCAGCAGGGAAAGGACCCACGGGCAGACCCCAGGACAGGGCTGCCTGGAAGACCCATTGCCTGAGGTTCCCCAGATTTTTTCCAGAGATGGGCATGTTTTGAATTTAGGCTTTCGTGTCAAGTTGTGTGCCAGTGCGAGGATTTAATTTGGGTTTGATGTTTATTTATTTAATTTTTGAAGCCACAGAGCACGCACCGCCAGGGAAATCTGGTTTTTGTCTGCATGTGGAGGGTCTGAGCAGGGAAATGCCTCTTCTGGGATGACGTTTCCACAGGGAAAGGCTTTGGGGTTGGAGGAGAGGCAGGTTCACCCCAAAGCCTGGGTCTGAGAGCTGGATCTGGATGCTCCAGGCTGCTCCACGGCGCCGGTGTTGAGGTCAGGGCGTTTCTTATTTCTGGACATCAATGAGAGAAAAAAAAATTGAATTTTTTTATTTTTTCTTAAAAAGATCAGAATTTTGCCTTTCTTCCTTTTTTTTTTTTTTTGGGGGGGGGTAGGAAACCCTCTCCTCCTGCTGAGGTTATTCATGGACACAAGCCACTGCTTTCTGACAGCAATTTTTCCTTCTCTTCCAGGACATCAGTGCCAGGGACTGGCACTGGGGTGAGGGCAAGGCAAGGGGTGAGATGGAGGGACTTGCCCCAGGTTTTAGGGATCCCATGTGACAAGGATGGCTGGGATGGGCACACCACTACAAGCCATGAGCCCCAAGCCCTAACACGGAGCTCCCAGGCTGCTCCCAGCCCGTGTCCATGTGATTCCCAGGAAAACACAGCCCCGGATCCTCTCGGTTCCTGCTGGAAGCTCTGCGGGTGCCCATGAAATATTCACGAGCCAAGGCAGACACAGCCTCTGGTGTAAGGGAGCACACTGGTTTTATCCTGAGCTGGAGGGGGGCACTTGATTAGAGGGCCCAGTGCTGTAAAACATTGGATTCTGAGGAGGAGGGCTGGGATTCCCTCTGGAGCAAAGCCCCGGCACTGAGCGGGAAAGCCGAGTGTTTCCTTTCCCAGATGGATGGTGCCGTGGGATGGGGCCTCCTAAAGATGGGAGTGTGCTCTGAAATGCAGCTGATGGAGGGGAACAGCATTTGCTCTCCAAAATATCCTCCCCGTCCTCCCTGCCGGGGTTTCCTCACCCTCACGATCCCTTGGGTTTGGGAAGGATCACAGAGCCTTGGAATGGTGTGGGTCGGAAGGGACCTTGAAGTTCATTTTGTTCCAAGCCCTGCTGTGGGCAGGGACACCTTCCACTGGCCCAGGTTGCTCCCAGTGCACAATTCCCTGTTTTCCAAGCCACTTGCAAACATCCCGTGGGCAATCCTCACCTGTGCCTTGCCCTTCCCGTCCATCAGAGGAGTGCAGGGCAGGCGGGGGAAAGCAGCAGCTGCTCCTTATCCTGCAGAGACTCGGTGATGCAGCCACTGGCACTCAGTTCCCTGCTCTCCCACACCACTGGATCTGCTCCTCCCTGACCTCTCCTGCTCCACCAAGAGCAGCTGCAAGCGGGGGGAGCAGCCCCCCCCTCTGCCAGGGTGTCCCCTCTGCTGGGGTGTCACAGCAGGTCCCAGACCATCCCCTCCTGCTGCTGCTGCTCCTGCTCCAGCAGCTGCTCAGCTCCTGCCAGGACCAGGCCATAGCTGAGGGTCACCTGTGTTATTAATTCCTCCTGGCATCACCCCAAGGCTGGTTGAATCCCCCAGGGATGACTCAGTGCCTGTCAGGGAAGGAACAGGAGCTCCTCTGCTCATGGCTGCTCTTACCTTGGGGGGTCCCCAGCATGGTGAGGCTGCCCCTGCCTTCCACTCCTCCCCCCTTTATTTTTAGTGGCTGGGATTTAACATCAAATAGTGCTGACCTGGCAGCAATCTCCGAGCTCCGCCAGCGCCATGGTCGTGTGCCACATTTCTGACTTGCAAATAACTTGCAGGGAGAGCGAGGGTGTATTTATCAAACACAGCCAGGGCTGCATCTTTATTTAGCTCCTTCTGTTTCCACACTGTATAATTCATGAAACTGCCTTAGAAAGTTGGGGCGGAATTAAATCGTTGACCAGCCCGTGAACCGGAGTTGACACTTCCATTATTTTAAAAGGAAAGCTGAGAGAAACTAAAACCTGACAAATAACCCTGTGCTGGGGGAGAGGGGCCTGGAAGAAGCTCAGTGCTGCCTGAGCAGAGACAGGCACATCAGGGGATCCTGCTGGATGCTCCAGATCCATCCTGCCCTGCCAGGGGCAGGGTTTCCCTCCCAGATGATGGGAAGCCTTCCCGAGCCCTCCATGGGGTGCTGGGTGGCACCTCTGGGCTCATCCCACAGCGTGGGGGGATTCTGCCCCTCTGCCCTGCTCAGGTGAGACCCCCCTGCAGAGCTGCTCCAGCCCTGGGAACAGCAGGAGGATGTGGAGCTGCTGGAGAGAGTCCAGAGGAGGCCCCGGAGATGCTCCCAGGGCTGGATCCCTCTGCTCTGGAGCCAGGCTGGGAGAGCTGGAGAAGAGAAGGATCCAGGGAGACCTGAGAGCCCCTGGCAAGGCCTAAAGGGACTCCAGGAGAGCTGGAGAGGGACTGGGGACAAGGGATGGAGGGACAGGACACAGGGAATGGCTTCCCACTGCCAGAGGGCAGGGACAGATGGCATGTTGGGAAAGAATTCCTCCCTGTGAGAGTGGTGAGGTCTTTATAGTTCCTTCCAACCCAAACCATTTTAGGGTTCTATAAAAATCTCTTAGAGAACATTGGCATCAAACTAAGCTGGGGCAGTGCCCACTGCCCAATTTATCTCAGCTATAACTGGCATCATTAACCTACACAGTCCATACATTGTGTCCCCCCAGGACGACTCAGCGCTGGAAAACAAATAAATCTTTAAGAGTTTGAACCCTATTCACAGAATTGCTGCTCCATAAATCATTCACATCAGCCAGGCTGCTTTCTAAAGGCCTCCCTGGCTTCCCGCTGGCAGGGAAAAGGCAGAGAGGTCTAAATAGTTTGGCTTTGTAAATATTCCCCAGCACCCAGTGACTGTCTCTCGGCAGGTACCAAGCACAGGGTGTTCTCCTCAGCTTTGAGCCACTGCTATTCCATGGGAATTTTTTCCCAGCACACTGCTCCAGTTTTCATAGAACCACAGAATCCAGGAATGGTTTGGATTGGAAGGGACCATCCTGTTCCACCCCTGCAGGGACACCTGCCACTAGCCCAGGCTGCTCCAAGTTCATCCAACCTGGCCTGGAATGTTCCAGGGATGGGGCAGCTACAGCTTCTCTAGGCAACCTGTGCCAGGGCCTCCCACCCAGGAATTCCTTCCCATTATCCCACCTATTCCTGCCCTCTGGCAGTGGGAAGCCGTTCCCTGTGTCCTGGCACTGTCTGCCTGTTTATCTCCGGCAGTTCTGCAGTGGGTTGTGACTCCGGGCTGTGACACAGGAGCTGTGTCAGAGCCATCACACCAATCCGCTGCCTCTCACTCAGACCACGCTCCTGCTTTCTTTTTCGAAATTCCCTTTGTTCCGTCTGTCTGTGCCGCTCCTTGCCGTGCGATGTCGGGATCTGAAGGACGGGCAGCTCCCTTCTCCACTGCCTCCTTTAAAACCCCTTCGATACTGGAGTCCCTCCTTCCCGCTCAGCCCTTCCCCGGCTCAGCCCCTTTGTTCTGCTCCCTTTAAGCGATCCCTGTTCCATTAGAGGAATCCAGAGTACAAAGCTCCCTGCCCGTGCCTCGCTTCCTTTGTGCCTCCCTCCTCCCTGCAGCATCCTCTGTCATTACATCCTCTCCGCTGCTCTACAGCTGTTCCCGAGCTCCCCTCCAGCATCCCCGCCACGGAGCTGCAAATCATTCCAGCGCCGGGGACGCGCGCGGAGCTGGAAGTTGCGCAGAGCCCGAGGGATTTCTGCCCGGGCTCTCGGCAGCGGCGGGATGTGGTGGATAAGGCTGACTCCCAGCGGCTCCCGGACTCGGCCCGAGCTCCCTCCCTTCCCTCTCCAGGGTGGATTGCAGGAGCACTCAGCTCCTGGCTGTTGAGCCCGTGCGCACGAGGAGATTTTTATCCCTTCCTTCCAGATGCTGCAGCTCCAAGTGCCCCTGCTCGGCTACGGCTCCCCAGATAACAGCGTCTGGAGTGGTGCTCCTCCAGAAAATCCCTGCAAAACCAGCTGGCATTTTCTGCTCCCGGACGGATAATTGGATTCTCGTGCAGGGTGGGCTCGGGTTTAGTTGCCTGCCTGAAAGCTCTGAGGATCTTACAGCCAGGCTCCAAAGGCTCTCAGACAGGAGCAGAGCCCTGCGTGCCCATTCCCGGCTGGAAGTGAGCACTTTGCCACCAGCAGCCCCAGTGACCTCCCAGCTGCCCCCCTGGAAGTCTCGTGGACACTCCTGCAGTGTCACTCACCAGGCAGGAACCTCGTTTTTCCTACTCTGGGCTTGGTCCCATATTTAAGCATCCCTTGAAGAGATGTGGTACTTCTTTGATGCCCTTTTAATATCCATGATTTGATCCCTCAGGGCAACTCAGTTTGCTTTGCTTTCCCAGTGATTAAGTAAACATTGGATAATGGTGGCATTTTGGATTACCTGCAGGCAGGGGAAAACCAGGGCATTGTTCAGCCTGGAGAAGAGAAGGCTCCAGGGAGACCTGAGAGCCCCTTGCAGGGCCTAAAGGGGCTCCAGGAGAGCTGAGGAGGGACTGGGGACAAGGGATGGAGGGAAAGGACACAGGGAATGGCTTCCCACTGGCAGAGGGCAGGGAGAGATGGGAGATTGGGAAGGGATTCCTGGCTGTGAGGGTGGGCAGGCCCTGGCACAGGTTGCCCAGAGAAGCTGAGGCTGCCCCTGGATCCCTGGAAGTGTCCCAGGCCAGGCTGGATGGAACTGATGTCAGAACCACACCACGGAACCACAGGATATCCTGAGTTGGAAGGGACCCACAAGGATCATCGAGTCCAACTCCAGGCCCTGCACAGGACACCCCAAAACTCCCAGCATGGCAGCCCTGGCCAGGCTGGTGGCCTTGGCTCCGAGGGAAAACCCTTCATCTCCCTGAGCCGGCGGGGAGGGGAACACTCCTATAAACGCTCTGGAGGCTTGTCGGGTTTGCTGTTGGGGGTTTTTAAGGAGTAGTAACTCCTGTCCCATCTCCCACTGGAGATGTATCTCCAGCACAGCCAGACAGCTGCAAAATAAACCCCCCAGGCTCCTTCCCCTCGGAGCCATCGGAGCTGCTGGCGGGGCTGGCCCCAGGGACGGCGTGTTCCTGCTCACCTGATTTATTATCCCTGCTCCCACACAGACACCAGCATTCTTCCCGGGAAGAAAAGCTGGCAACCGGAGACAGTCCCTTGGAAACAGCCAAGTGTTTGTCTTTGCTTTCATTCCTCGGAGCACAGGGAGAAAGGGAAAAAAATACAGCAGGGAAAGCTTGAAAAATCAGAGCAATCAGAGGCACTTACAGGGCTGGAGGACAACAAGGAGTCGGTGCTTCTGTCGGGGAGGGCTGGGCTGGAGACCTGAGGAGTTTTGCATATTCCAGAAAACAAACAGCAGACTCATCCTTGGTTTTTTGGGTTTTTTTGCAGAATTGCAGGAACCAGAGATGGAAAAGACCCATTAACTCATCTTTGTGTTCCCTCCAGGGCAGAGCAGGATTTCTCCCTCAGGGGGTTATTTTTAGCACTCTGTTGAGCAGAGTTTTCAGCGTCTCATGACATGGGGGTTTCTTTTCCAGGGATTTAGAGGTAGGAATGATAAATCAGGTTCTGCTGAAAGAAGGCTTGACCCAGAGATGAAATGAGGATCAGAGTGGTGCTGTGAGCTCAGAAATGTTTGCTGGTGTGTTTTGCTCTCTCTCTAACGCGTTTCTGTGTCTCTCCACAGCGAGCCTTGCCTGGGAAGGAAGGAGACAACGGAGCCCCAGCTCTCCAGGGATTTCTGTTCTCACAGAGAAGTAGAAATGTGACAATTGCTGTGGAAGAAGCTTCACACGGGCATCCCACATCCCAGGAGATGTCATACACCCTCGGATGACTGGAACCTGTCCCCAGGCTCAGCAGGCAGAGGTAAGTTGTGCCGGTGGGTGATTTCTGGCATGGATTTGGGGTGACTGTGCTCCCTGTGCTCTGCAGGGAGCCCAGAGAACCAGCACCAGAGCTGCCAAGGTCCAGGGCAGCTCTGGGCTCTCACACCCACAGGATATTTCGAAGACATGCTGAATTAACAGCCTCAGTCTCCTCAGCAGGGTCTGGAGGGTCCAGCATCACCTGCAGCCTCTGGGATCCCGTGACAGGAGGAATCAGCCTCAAGCTGTGCCAGGAGATGTTTGGGTTGGTCATGAGGGAAAGTGTTCTCAAGGAAAGGGTGGTCAGGCACTGGAACAGGCTGTCCAGGGAGGTGGTGGAGTCCCCAGCCCTGGGGGCATTAAAAGCCGTGTGGATGTGGCACCTGGGGACATGGGTCAGCAGTGGCCTTGGCAGTGCTGAGGAATGGTCGGACTCGGTGGTCTTAGAGGACTTCCCCAGCCTCTGGAATGATGTTTGCAGGCCAGTGCATTCCTCCCCTGTTTTCCTCGCCCTGTCCCCCGCAGCTCCGAGCAGGAGGGGCTCTGTGTGCACGAGGCCGGCCTGGGCTGTGTTCCCCTCCCGGGGGCACCTGTGTGAGCGACACGTTTGGTTTTACGCTGCTGCACTCAGCCCAAAAACATTGGCTTAACATTATCACAGGGCAAGTCAACAAATCTGCAAAAACCTCCCCGTGTTCCCCACTTTTCTTGCACCTTTGGAGACGAAGCTCCAGCTGCGCCGCTAAGTTGCGGTGATTTATTGGTGGGCTGAGGAGCTGGGTTTAAATCCTGCATCTTTGGGATGCTGGCAGCCTTGCTTCCTATAAATCTTAACCAGTATTTCTAAGCCCTTTTATGCCAGCTGCTTTCATGTATCCCAGAGCCTTTTCCGTGCAGTAGCCTATGAAAATATTGAACCCATGCCCAGAGCAACACCAGGATATGAAGGGGAAAACTTTAAGATGTTTTGTAACTTTTTTTTTTTTTCCTCCCAGAACCTGCCAAATCTTAATTTTTCCAGTTTACAAGTAAGAGCCTCTAAACCATCTGTTTGCTGTCAACTGATGTTTGTTTGGAGAGGGATTTTATATTTTTTTTCCATCTCACACTCCTGTTCTTACAACTAGTTTACTGAACTTCATAAATGTCAGCTCTCACAGTCGTTTTGTGAGCCAGTTATGATTTAGGATTTAATCAAAATTGAGCAGTCAGTGTCTTTAATCAATAGGAATGGAGATCAAAAACAAAGGAACGGGGACTGAGGAATGAAACATTTAATGTATCCCCACCACCTTTGAAAGCGCCTGATTTACACCGTAATGGCAACCAGGGATCGTTAGAACAAACCTTAAAAAAACCCACCCAACCTCCAAAAACTACTCCTTGTGTTTTTTTAAAGATAAAAAGGGCCAAGGCAATTTAAGGCTTAAAAGCAATTCCAACCTTTTATCTCATTAAATATTAAAAATGAAGCCCTGGTGGCGGCTCCGGGGCCACAGGAGCTCCGGGCACAGGGACGGGCTTTCCTTCCAGCCCTCCTTCCCTCCATGCTTCCATCCCTCCATCATCCCTCCATCCCTCCATCCCTCCCTCCCTCCATCCCTCCATCCCTCCATCATCCCTCCATCCCTCCATCATCCCTCCATCCCTCCCTCCCTCCCTCCCTCCCTCCATCCCTCCATCCCTCCATCCCTCCCTCCATTCCTCCATCCCTCCCTCCATCCCTCCATCCCTCCCTCCATCCCTCCATCCCTCCATCCATCCATCATCC
>JAYRBT010000018.1:1326703-1347107 GCA_036023395.1 Myiotriccus ornatus | reverse complement strand
CAGGGACACCTTCCACTAGCCCAGGTTGCTCCAAGTCCCATCCAGCCTGGCCTTGGACACTTCCAGGGATCCAGGGGCAGCCACGGCTTCTCTGGGCAACCTGGGCCAGGGCCTGCCCACCCTCACAGGGAAGAATTGCTTCCCTATATCTGAGCTAAAATTCCCCTCTCTGAGAGGAGTTAAACCCTGAGTTAAACCCATAACTCCTTGTCCTATCCCTCCATTTCCTGCTGAAACTTTGGGGATGCTTCCCAAACATCCCCTCCCCTCACTCACACACATGCCGCCTGCAAACCTAATAACAACCGCCTGAAAAACATACTAAAACCAGAAAATTTATGTAGCATGACCCAAATTGAATTATACATTACAGCACTATAATTGATTTTTTAGAAGAGAGATTAAATTTATTTTATGCCTCACTAACTAACAGCCAGATTTACCTAATTGCTTGGAGTGCAGAGTTAGGATGATTCATTAAACCCCGTACATGCCTGGGTACATTACACTGTGACTAAAGCTTCCCTGCTTCGAGCAATTAAAGTGGAGAAACTTGGGGCCTCATAAGTAATTGAATATAACAATCCAGCTCGGAGTGGCTCTGGATGTCTTATTAAGTTCTTCAAGCAAAAAAACCCACAAGTTTCCCCCCATTCTCCAGTGAATCATTTCGTGGATTTCTCCCCGCCTGGCATTGTTTTCTCCTCTTGCCAAGCAAAAAAAAAAAAATGGTGTCTATGAGACAGATTTCATGCCTTGCTTCACAGTTTAATTTTATCAATCATAACATTTAAAAAAAAAATTGACAGCAGTGAGTAGACATCGCCGCTATTCCAAGGAGAGGAATTTTGGGTGGAATCTAGTAACATTTGGTAATTATATACACATTGCAAAAATAAAGGTAGCAATTTAGGAAAACAGGAGTGGAGAGAAATTATCGTTTGAGCTGGCAGGAATAAATTAGAATTGTTTGGCACACTTTAATAAAATCCCACAGAGGCACAAAGCGCTCTCGGAAAAAGCGGATGCGGAGCCGAGCGCCGGGGGCTGGGATGGACACGGGGACGGGGGACAGCGGCTGTCCTTGGAGAGGGGTTGGGATGGTCATCACTGGCATCACCTCGTGATGGAATTTATAACTTCAGACTGCCAGAGGGCAGGGATAGATGGGACATTGGGAAGGAATTGTTCCCTGGGAGGGTGGGCAGGCCCTGGCACAGGTTGCCCCGAGAAGCTGTGGCTGCCCCTGGATCCCTGGGAGCGTCCAAGGCTGGGTTGGACGGGGCTTGGAGCAACCTGGGACAGTGGAAGGTGTCCCTTCCCATGGCAGGGGGTGGGATGAGATGAGTTTTAATGGCCCTTCCAGCCCAAACCATTCTGTGACTCCATGATTACTCCTGTAATCCCGGTTCCTGCAGGCCTGCTAAGTGCAGGAACCATCTCCCAATCCCTGGAACTCCTCACTTGCAGGATATTGGAGAAGTGAAGGAAGTTTCCAGCCTGTCCTCAGGTGGGATGGGCGGTGCCGTGGTGGCTCCTGATTTCAGGGAAGGACTGGGGTGAGCAGAGCTTTGTCCCATTATTCGGGAGATGATTAGTTGTCTTCCAGGAGCAGGGCTGGAAGCACACCCGGCATTAAGGTTTAATGAGCATTGCACAATCCAGGATCATCAGTTTACTCACTGCACGGAGCCCACAGGTCATAAAATTCAGGCTGGATTGTGTGAACCACCTCACACAAAGGGCCTCCCGTAACAAAATCAGCCTTTAATTAGCAGGACACGGTGCAAGGCTGAGGTGCAGCTTTCCCAGCCAGCTCAGGGGACGGTAATTACCCAGAGGCCTGGCACATGCATCATTAATGGCTGCTTTTTTCCCTTGTGCCCTGTTTCCTACGGGGGTTTTGCTGGGGGAGGGCTGGCACTGCTGTGGGCAGTGGGTACCTGTGGGGTGGGGTGGGGGGACGGCCACTGCTCCATCTCTTCTCCTGTTTGCACCCAAAATTCCTCGCTGCACGCACACCCATGTCCCTGCTGCTGCTCCTGCCAGGCTCTGCAGCAATTGTGGCCAGTGATGCAGTTATGGGTGTATAATCTTTTCTTTTGCTGACTAACTTTTGGAGCTTGGGTGGGAAGCTTTGAGGGGCAAAAGCAGCCAGGCTCTCCTGAGATACAAGTAGGTGTGGCTGTCCCATCCCTGGAAGTGTCCAAGGCCGGGCTGGACGGGGCTTGGAGCAGCCTGGGATAGGGGAAGATGGGACTGGATATCATTTAAGGTTCCTTCCAACCCAAACCCTTCAGGGATTCGTGATGCATCCAAACTGGGGGGTCTGAATGTGGGAAGAACCCACAGCACGGCCTGGGATCTGAGATGCAAAGTGGCTGCTGGAGCCACGCCGATGGATGTGGGGAGAGATCCAGGGATTCAAACCTTTAGGTGAGTGGTTGTGTTTTTATAACTACAGCCAAAGCTCTGTCACAGGAAACCTTTCAGCTCCAGGTTGTGCAGCACTAGCAGGAAGCAAAGTGTTTGTGTTTGTCTCTTGAAAAATGGGCTGTTTTTCCTCCACTCTGGTCCCGGGGAAGTCCATCACTCCCTGCTTCCCTTGCATGGCTTAAAAGCTCCTTTGCTGCAAGAGCCTGGGAGGGTTCCAGCTCCAGGAGGGATTAAACCACTCCTGGAGGAGATGCAGCATGATGACAGCAATTCCCCCATGTGATGCTGATCCCAGCCTTTTCCCATTTTCTTTTTTTTTTCCAAAGGATCAAGGGATGCGTTTAACAAAACGAGCTGCCCTTTCTGTCTGTGCACACAGCATCCCTCGGAGCCGTTCCCGGGAAGGCAGAGCATCATTAAGGAGTAAGGAATGGCCCTGCACGGGCTCCACCCCTCTCTCAGTGCTGGGAACTCTAATTAGGGCGCCGAGATAACGATGGAGTGCTCGGCCGAATTTGCATGGGGCTGCAGCCTAGAGAGGGCACCACGGTAATTTATTATGCTGATTAGGGGGGAGCTCTTGTCACCACAGACAGAGCCTGGTTAAGCCCCTTGGAGCTCCCACCCCAGCACCTGCAGCTCGGGGGGGGCTCACACCCCAAATCCCCTCCCCAGCCCCACAAGCTGCTTTATCCTGGTCTGTGCCTTGGGGTGGTTTTGGGGGTTTCTGGAGGGTCCCAGGTGAGCCCCCAGTGTAGCTTTGGGGGCTGAGCAGCCAGTGGTTGGGTGGGGGGCTGTGCTCTGGTCCATCAGAGTGCGGAACAGGGGTCTGGGATATGGAGTGGGGCTTCCTGAGGAGAGCAGGTGACCAGTTGAAATCCTCCTCAGATGCCCCACCCCTGGAATGTTCCAGGCCAGGTTGGACAGGGCTTGGACCAACCTACTCTAGTGGGAGGTGTCCCTGCCCAGGGCAGGGGTGGAAGGAGATGATTTTTAAGGTCCCTTCCCACCCCAACTGTTCCATGACTCTGTGATTCTGGGATTCCCGAGGCTCCCCTTCCCAGCGAGCTCCAGCGCTGACAACGCCGGGAGCTGCAGATCCAGCTGGGAATGTGAGTGAGCGTGTTGGGGGGACAGCATGGTTCGTGGCATGTTGAAAAGGGGCAGTTCCTGGGGTCAGAAGGGCTGAGAGATGATCCCCAAAACCCAGCCCAGCCCTTCTGTGCTTCGGGGAGGAGCAGCTCAGAGACAGGAGCCCCCCTGGCTCTGTGGTCCCTGGCCCATCCTGCTGCTCCGTGACTGCCCAAAGGAATAACTGGTGTTAATTGGCACCAACAATGCCCTCTGGTACCAGGGCTGCCTCTGGAGCTGCTGGCAGATGGTTTGACCTGGGTGTGTGTGGAGCTCTGCTGGGGAACCATCGTGAAGGGCTGTTCACAGAGCCCAGCCTGGCAGCACCACGGCCGAAACAGGGCCCAAACGGGGGGCAGAACAGCTCTGGGCATAGCAGAGACTGTGCAGAGCAGGGCAACTGCTCCACTGAACCCCCCAGCTCTGCCTGGGGGGCAGCAGGAGGGGTCAGGGGTCTATCCTTTCCTAGGCTGTCAGTATTTGGGACTGAGCCGTGCTTTGTGGTGCGGAGGTTTGGTCTACAACACGTCTGCCTTAATGAACTCCAACAGCACAGAAGGCAATTATGTTTGTGTCTAGACCTGCCTGAGACCATCAACAGCACCTCATTACTTTACAGATTGTTAATGCTGTTGGCAGAAGTTGAAGATCCTCCTTGAAATAAAAAATAAAAAAAAAATCAAATTTATTCTCCGTTGCAACACACTTTAGCTGCTGATAAATGATAAATAGGGGCTTGTGGTAATGAGACCTCGCTTTGTCATGGGCTGATCCGTAACCTACAGCAGCATGGAAGGGAGAGGGGAAGTGGCAGACAACTCGTGTGAGGCTTCTTTGAAAGGTCATGAGAAGCTTTAGGAACATTAGGAAACAAAGGCGGTGCTGTTGTGTCTCTGCTCTGCTCCCAGGGCCTCGTGGTCAGCCACAATCCCAGCCCTGTCGGGATATGGAGGGACATGGACATGGGGTTGTTATGGAGATCTGGTTTTTTTCCCCGTTATTACGTGCATATCGAATCTGCTAAGGAGGAGGTGACCCCCAGCAGGGTTTCACGTCATCTCCTTTCATGGAGCCACAGAATCCCACGAATGGTTTGGGTTGGAAGGGACCTTAAATCCCATCCTGTTCCACCCCTTGCCATGGGCAGGGACACTTTCCACTAGCCCAGGTTGCTCCAAGCCCCGTCCAACCTGGCCTTGGACACTTCCAGGGATGGGGCAGCCACAGCTTCTCTGGGCAAATTTATCTGAATTTTCCCAATTACTCATTTTCCCCAACATTTCCATCCCTGCTCCTATTGCTGTCCCCCACAGAGGGGCTGAGTGAGGGAGAGGATGGACCCAGGCCACAGCTGGGGCAGGGACCATCCCCAGGCCTGGGGGGTCAGTGCTGAGCCACGCTGGGACCCTCCAGGCCGGGTGTTGGAGGTGGGGCCGGAGCTCCAGGAGAGGGATGTCGCAAACAATTCCGGCTCCATCAGCACGGGCGTTGGGGGAGCAGGGAAGCGTGTTGAGAGCTGTCAGCTGACAGTAATGGACTTGTTAAGCTCCTGATGGATGGAGATGGCCTTGGAAATTGCCAGGAGCCATTTCAATCCCTGCCTGGCCCTGACACAGCCGTGCACAAGGACGGGGGGAGCGCTGACAGACCGCTCTGCTCTGCCCTTGCACTGGAGGTTTTACTGTTGTGGTTCCAGAGGATCTGGTGACTCCCGGGAAGCAGTTGGAGGATGTCCCTGGGTGGAGGAGGAGGCAGGAGCTGGGATGCTGAGCAGAGCAGGGCATCCAGCACATGCGGGCACTGTGCTGATGGGGTGTCCATGGTTATCCAAGTGCCTGTTCCCTGGGGAAAACATTGCTCCAGTCCAGGCCAAGCAAACAGGGTGGGTGCCTCGTTAAAAGGATACATTTGGATGGGCTGATTAATGAGGTGAAAATGCCTTCCCTTAGGAAAGAGTCCTCTTGTTCCCTGTTGGTCAGCCTGGAGAGGAGGAGCTGCTGGTGGTGTTGGCTCCTCCCGGGGAGTCACCAGCCCAGGCTGATGCCCGGGTATGGAGGGTGTGAGTGTCTGCCCTGCAGGTCTGTCCGTGTGGGCAGACGGGGTGGGAAGTGTGACCTGGGAGCTGTGGGACTGTGCAGATGTTCATCTCCGATTTTGGAAGCTTGGCCAGTAACAAATGTCTCCATGTGGCCATGTATGGGGAAGGGGCCTGGCTTGTTTCCTCCAGGGGATTGATCTCCTGACATCACCGTGTGGGAATGTGGAAAGGAGCAGATGTGCTGTTTCCTTGTCTCCTGCTGCTCTTGCCCTGAGTTTTCCCTCTCCCCACTGCATCACCACACGTTCTTTTCCTCCAGGTGGAAAAGGGAAGAGCAGCTTAGGGAAGCTCCTCCTTCCCAGAGCCCACGGCTGAGCCCCCCAGGAGAGCTTTGGGTGCAGCCCAGCACCAAATGTGCCCCTCACCTTCTGTCTGGGCTCTCTGGTGGTCGCTGCTGTTGGATCCCAGGCCTCCTTCCTCCTGCACATCCCTGGGTTTGACTCAGCCTGAGGAAAGGCCTTCCCAGTTGGGATGGGCTGAAATGAGTGGCCCAGGACAGCAGGAGAAGGCTGTGTGGTGTGCTCAGGGGTTTGATGCTCAAGGGCAGCCTGTCCAAAGCAGAGCTGTCCCCCGTGGTTGTGGGGGTGACAGGGAGGCTGCAGAGTTCATTTTTGGGGGGATAGATGGAAATGTCCTTGTTTGCTGGCTGTGGGGTCGGGGGGCATCACCAAGGGGCTCCCCCCCAACACTCCCCACAGGGCCTCCCTGCCAGCAGCCTTGGGGCAGCACAAATGCTCATCCCTGTGACCCCCGTCTAATTCAAGTAGTTTATCTTTGCTGCAGAGAGGAAATTAAGGGGAAAAAAAAGCATTATGACCCTCTATTGTATTATCCCAGCTCCAACACTGCTCCAGCTCTGTCCCTGCACCGGCTCTGACCTGGAGGGATCACTGTGTCACGAGTCTGAAATGTTATTTCCTTCCCTCTTTCTCCATCCCGGGGCTCGTTTTAGCCAATGTGATCATTCTGAATTGTTCTCAGCAGTGAGGTATTTTCTTTAATGGACTATTGAGCTCAGATAACAAATTTTAAATTATAACACACATGACCTGAGCCAATTTAAACTTAATCTAAAATGTTGAATTGCCTCTACCCCAAATGGCTGCGAGAACACACACGGGGAGTGTTGTTAGAGAAGGTTGTTGCAGTGAAGTGAACGAGACCTTCAACCCAAGAGGAAGCTGAAAACTTCACCAAATGCATCACTAGGGCCTAGTGATGGAAAGCACATTTGTTGCTCCAAGCCCAGTCCAGCTTGACCTTGGACACGTCCAGGGATGGGACAGCCACAGCTTCTCCGGGAAACCACCCTCACAGCCAAGAATTCCTTCCCAATATCCCACCTAAACCCACTGGGATTGTTCAGCCTGGAGAAGAGAAGGCTCTGGGGACACCTGAGAGCCCCTTGCAGGGCCTAAAGGGGCTCCAGGAGAGCTGGAGAGGGACTGGGGACAAGGCATGGAGGGACAGGACACAGGGAATGGCTTCCCAGTGCCAGAGGGCAGGAAGAGATGGGATATTGGGAAGGAATCCTCCATGCTGTGCCAGCCCCAAGCCATTCCATTCCGTGCCTTCCCCAGCCCATTCCGTGCCCTCCCCAGCCCATTCCATGCCCTCCCCATCCCATTCCATGCCCTCCCCAGCCCATTCCGTGCCCTCCCTGGCCCATTCCGTGCCCTCCCTGGCCCATTCCGTGCCCTCCCCGGCCCATTCCATGCCGTGCCGCCGGAGCAGCCGGAGCCCCGAGCGCGGAGCCCGAGTGCAAGAACTCATCCGTGCTGAATGAAATGACAACAGAGCTGTAATGCTTCGTGGAGTGTGTTTAATGAAAATATCAGCCCAGGCCCCCGACACGAGGCATTCATGTATAATAAAATGAGGTTCCTGAAACACTTCAGAGCATAAACCATCTGGTCTGCTGTGATGTACTAACAGCTTTGACTAATTTTTAATGCAGGTTTTATGACGGATATGCACATCACGCTACCCATGCATAAGGAAGATCCAGCCTGGCTGCACTTTGAACTGAACTGACTGTTGATGAATTTGTCTCCCATTTTAATTACTTTCTGTACATTAAAGGTGTAGTGGACCATGTGAAGTGCCTTGTCTGGTTTATCCCCTCTGTGTCCCCACGTCTCCTTAAAGTGCTGGAGCTGCCTCCGCTCCCTGATCCGCAGCCAGGCGTGAGGGAGAGAGGGAGATGGAGGGAAACCATTCGGACAGGAATCGGTCAATAAACACGTTGGGCCACCAGCAAGGAGCCCATTTCATGAGGTTAATTAATTCTTATTAATTATGTCCCTTGAAATTTTCTCTGGCCCGTGTGGCAGGGATTGGTGCCGCCCAACGGGGTTTGCAAGGAGAGCTCAGCATTCTCTTCCAGGGAAATCAGAGCTTGTGATGGAAAAGGCTTTCAGGCTGCAATCTCTGCCAGGCTCTTTCTCTTTAATGAATTTTTAAAAGACTTTATCAGCTTCAAAACATATTTATTTATTTATCGCAACCCAAAAGTGGAACCATTTATCTGAGCAAGCCCCAGATGTTTGGGATGGTGCTGGAATAGGGTTGGACCAAAGCCTTGGCAGGGCTTTTGCCCATTTCTTGCTGAATTTGCAGCCAGCCTGGCTTGGCTCTGCCCTCTCCTGATTACCAGGAGAGCTGCTTCCCTAAGGAGGGATCAGATTTGCAAGGTGAGCACCTGCTTATGTTGATTATTCTGGCAAAATTCAAATGACCATTTAATGCTTTACTTTGGGAGGACTGTGCTCCAGTTGCTTCAACTTTGCCATCTTTTGGGAAAAAAAAGGAGAATAATGGGTGAACCTCGGCCAGGACTGGCACGGCTGTGAAGTCATGTCATCGCTCTTCCCTTCATCATGACATTCCTTTCCCCTTCATCATCTCATTCCTCTTCCGTTCATCATCACATTCCTTTCCTCTTCATCATGTCATCCCCCTTCTCTTCATTGTGACACTCTTCTGTCCTTCCTCATGACATTCCTCTCTTCCCCATCATGTCCTTTCTTCCCTTCACTGTGTCACCCTCTCCCCTTCCACTATTTCTGGATCATCACAGCTGCAGGTGGTTTTCCTTGCTGGGTTGGCAACAATACCAGGATTTAATTTGTCAATTAAAACATGTGTCAGGACCTCAGTGACAAGTCCTTTGTTTACTCTGAAAGTCAGTTGTGAAGCCACCAGGATTCCTGTCCCTGCCGTCACCCTTCGGGATGAATGAGTTTTACTGTAGTCTGGGAATTCACTTGGCTGGGCTTTGGTGCAGCCTTGTCCTGGTTTTCCTCATGGATTGGCCAGCTGGGCCCTTTTCTGTGGGCAGGGCTCAGTCATGACTAACCTGTCTCCTTGAGCGACGATCCAGACGTGCCGAATTTCACAAACCTTTTGGGATTCACTGGGGTTGGAACGACTCAGCCAACAGTCCTTGCTGGAGACAAGCTGAGGCAGTGGCTTGTGTTTGTTAATGGGAATATCTACAAATCACAGCTTACGTGGGAACTTCAATTCCAGCCTCCCTGCAAGAGAAGAAAAAAAAACAACCCTAATTAAAAATTCAATAACGAGACTGGCCTTGGTGACTGAGCAGAAGGGAAAGTACCTACAAGCAGCAAATCCATTGCCAAGGACAGAAAGCCCTCCAAGTGCAATGTGTTAAGAGGAAAATGTCACTTTATTGGATGTTCCTTCGTCTCGCTAACGAGCACTGGGTTAATTTTAGCTTTCCTGCTGCGTCCCAGCTCCGTGGTTTCTGCGGATCCCGTCTCACACAGCCCCGCCGGGTCACTGGGAACGGGGCTGTTCTCCCATTAGCAGCGCTAACAGCGACTTCAGCACTTCCAGCCGGGTGCCAGGTGATGGAAGGGGTTTGGTGTCGCCCGCCCCGGATCATCCGGTGGGATATCGAACCCATCCTGGATCATCCGGCGGGATATCAAACCCACGGCGTCCCCGTGCGCAGCCCCCGCCCGCTGCTGCATCTGCACTCCCGGTTCCTGCGCGCGCAGCGGGGCCTCTCCGGGGAGCTGCTCTGGGGAACACCTCACAGTTGGCCTTGTTTGTTTAGGAAAATATTTATCCCCGTTGTTCTCTGGAGAGGAAGCCTTGCTGGAGGCTTCCTGAGGAGCCGGGCGGAGGGAGGGAGCGCAGGAGCTGCTCCGGCGGCTGCGACACCCACCACACCTGTGGGGCTGTCCTGCAGTTTACAGGCCGTATCCATCGCTCCAGAGGCTCCTTTCTGCTCCCCTAGTTTGGCATCCCATGGGATCACAGCATCCCCCCAGCTCCAGGACCTGCAAGTCCTTCAGCAGCGGGCAGAGGAGCTGCCCGGGCACTCCCTGATGAGCAGGGGGGTGGCTGCTACAGCCTGGCACCACTGCCCTGGGAGAGGTGTTCCAGCGGGGAAATCCAGGGGTATGTGAGGGGTATGAGAGGGCAGGGGCTTGGATGGAGCTTCACAGACCTCCCAGTCCATGCACTGAGTGGGATGCACCGACTCCAGAGAGCCCAGAGAAGCTGTGGCTGCCCCACCCCTGGAAGTGTCCAAGGCCAGGTTGGATGGGGTTTGGAGCAACCTGGGCTGGTGGAAGGTGTCCCTGCCCATGGCAGGGGGTGGGACTGGATGGGCTTCACGGTCCCTTCCAACCCAAGCTATTCCAGGATCCACACAACCAGGAATAGGCAGGATAATACAAACTCCAGATCCCTCTGCTTGGCCCTTGAATAGGACCTTTTTATTAGGTCAGAAATGTTCCTGACTTCGTCTCATCTGACTTCTCATCTGACTCCTCATTTCCTGTTTTCTTCAGGGACCTGGCAGGAAAGACATTGAACCACCACAGGGAAAGTCATTCTTGCTCGTCCACTAAAATTCAGGACAGGCGAAAGTTTTCACACGGCTTCCCCTGGGATTCCCTGCCCTGGTTTGTACACACAAGTGGTTTAAATCATCCAGGCACTCACTTGAACTGGGCTTAATCTCCAACCCTTGAGATCAGCCCATCTCCAGTTACTGCTCCAAATTTTTAAGCTGCTTTTCACATTTTGGAGTTGTTTTCTAATGGGACTTAAGCAGTAGAAATTTTCATATTTTTATATATTTTATATAAGTATGTATTTACATATACTCTGATAAAGATGTCCAGGCTTGTTTTCAACCTACCATGGATGACTGCAGGCCTTGGCTTTGTCCCTCCACTGCATCTTTTGAGGATGGAGGGATTGTCCCCCCACCATGAAAACTTTGCATGTATGTACAGGGAGAGTAGGGGGATCAGGAAAACTCTTCCATCCCTGGAATTTCCAGGCCAGGTTGGATGGGGCTTGGAGCACCCTGGTCTAGTGGAAGGTGTCCCTGCCCATGGCAGGGGGGTGGAATGGGATGGGCTTCAAGGTCACTTCCAACCCCAACCGTTCCAGGATTCCATGATTCCATGAGCAAAGGAAGGTCACTATGACATGAGTCCGGAGAAGTCATGAGTGCCAGCACAGGGATGTGGGGCTGCAGCCCTGCCTGCTGCCCTTCCAGCCCCTCCCAGCCCTGGGAAAGCCCTCCTTGGCTGAAGGCAAAGCCCCACGTGGAGCAGGAGCGTTCCTGGAAGCGCCGGAGCTCCCGCACAGCTCCATCAACGTCCTCCGGCTCCGCGTCCTCCGCCAGCCCCGGAGCCGCTGCCAAGCCAGGAAGAGCTGACAATGAGAGGAGTCTATCACCACTCTCACACACGTTTCCTAATGCTTGCTTTAGTGCTGAACATCTGGGAGGGATGCGTGTTGTGCTCCCAGAGCCATTTGCTTTGGCTGCGCGGAGGCTTTTCCAGCGGAGCCGGGCTGGGCCAGGATCTGCGGAGGCTGCGGGAGGGAGAGTTGTTTTAGAAGTGCACGACAGGTAATTAATGGCTTCCTGAGAGCTAGAACCAGTTGGAAGGTTTTATTTCCAAAGAAAAATGGCTTTGTGAGAAAATGATTTCTCTTCAGTTGTGTCTTCTATTGAGAATTTGGGAGGTTTTCTTAAAAAAATGATGTTATGATCTTTTTGGTTGTTGGAAAAATCCCTTCTCAGCCCAGAGTTTTCTGCTTTTTGGGAGAAAGACCCAGGCAACTGGTGACAGGATGAGAGGACAGGATGACAGCCTCAAGCTGTGCCAGGGGAGGGGCAGGTGGGACATCAGGAGGAATTTCTCCCTGGAAAGGGTGGTCAGGCCTTGACAGGGGCTGCCCAGGGGGGTGATGAATTCCCCAGCCCTGGAGGTGTCCAAGGAAGGCCTAGCCATGGCACTCAGTGCTCTTGGCTGGGGGCGAGGTGGGGATTGGGCACAGGGTGGACTCGATGGGCTGGGAGGGCTTTTCCACCCTCAGGGATCCTGGGATTCTGTAAATGATGGACAAGCCCGGAGGGAAAATAGAACGTGAATGGAAAGGGACTGTTGGCAGAAAGGCAAGGCAGGCTGTCACAGTGTGGGACGTGGGCAGGGCCCTCCTGCCCTGCCTGCACTCAGGGCCACCGTGTGGCATCACCCTCGGTGTCCATCGGTGCCGGGAGCTCATCCGTGTCCAGCAGCCTCGGAGGAACAACGGCGTGGAGGGGTCTGTTACATTCAATTATAGTTGAAACAATTAGATTAGACTCCCCACTAATTAACAACCCGAGCGTGGGAGCTCTGGGAGGGGCCGGGGTGGCGGAGGTGTCGGGATGGCCGGGGGACATCGGAGCATCCCTGCGGACCCTCGGCCTGGCACTTCCAGGTCTGCCTGCCATGGCGCTGCTGCTCCTCTTTCCCTCCTTCTGCATTAATTGTTTGCACTCCCTGGGTGCCTTCAATCCATTAGTTACACTCCCAGGGATCGTAGCAGGCAGTAAACCCTCTGCTCTGCCGAGGGCTCCTGCAGCATCTTGCGCGGCTCATCCCGTTCCTAATGCCGCCGGAGCGGGGGATCAGCGCCGCCCGAGCCCCCCGGGGCCGCGCCTGCAGAGGGCCGATAAGGGAATCGGATTTTCCTGGCGACACCAGAGGTGAAATCCAAGGATCCCGAATATTTAGTGATGTTTACCCACAGTAATCAGCTTCTCAAATAGATGTCACCGGCAAGGTTTGTGCTGCATTGATTGCAGGGCCCCGCTCGCTGCCCAGGGGCAAACAGCTCTGATTAATATTTCACAACACTTTTCCTTTTTTTTTTCCCCTCTTTTTTTTTGCTGCTCAGAGAGCCTTGATAGAGAGAGACAGAATATTTTACCATCTCTTGTGTTTGCCTGCTCCAGTAATCATTGGATTCAATCACTCTTGCAATGTTTTTATGAATTAATAACAGGCACTTTGGAGGGCTGGCGGGGAGATGGGAAATGCAATCTGTACAACCTTAATGAGCACCGTGGGGACCTGGTACCATGGTTTCCGAAATCCTCTCTGTGCTTCACTCTAAATCATTGTCTCTCCAATTACCTGCTCGCAGCCGGCCCTGGATGGCTCTCGTTGGTGGTGAGTACACCTGGCTCCCCGCTGGCTGCTGCTTCCAGCGCCAGGGCTCCTCTGGAAGCTGGCCCAATTAATTCAGTTTTTTCTTTTTCTATTTTCTCTTTTTTTTTTTTTTTCCCCCTCCCTTTAATAAAAGCTCACCTTTGTCAGCGCTGACAAAATGTTTGTCTTTGCTGCCTCATTAGTGTTTGCTGTGCTGGAGCAGCGGGATGGAGCTGTGGTGAGGAGTGGAGGTGGCAAATGAGCCCCTGCTCTGCTCTGCTCCGCCTGGGAATGGAGAGTTCGGGGTGTTTTGCTCTGCAGTTCACTGGGGTGGTGGAACTGGGCGAGGGGGGCTCTGGCTCTGATGGCCACAACTGCACACCAGGGGAGAGCAGGGCCAGGCATGGTGGGGACACTGGAAAGGGGCCATGGGGGGCTCTGTGGTGGGCAGCGATCCACAGAATCGTGGAATAGAATCATGGAATCACTGGGGTTGGAAAAGCTCTCTGAGATCGAGTCCAAGCATTAACCAGGCACTGCCAAGGCCAGCACTAACCCACATCCCCACATCCACAGGGCTGGTAAATCCCTCTGGGAATGGGGACTCCACCGCTGCCCTGGGCAGCTGTGCCAGGGCTGCACCACCCTTTCCATGAAGGAATTTTCCCTAATAACCAACCTCAGCCTTCCCTGCCGCAAGTTGAGGCCAGTTGCCCATGTCCTGTCACTTGTTACTTGGGAGGAGGGCTGGGATCTCTCAAGTGATCCCCCAAACCCACTGCCCTGTCCCAACGGAAGGGTCTGACCCCTGATCCCCACCTCCTGATTCCACCCCCTGATTCCCATTTTTTCCCACCTCCTGGGGCTGGGCAGGGCAGCCCAGACGTGTGCAGCACTCGAGGCTGTCGGCTCCCAGGGGGCCTTGGAGGACGAGCATCCAGACACCCAGACGTGCAGCTGCACTTTTAAGACTTGTCTGAGTGGAAATTTGGCCACGGGCAGCACAATTGTGTTTCAGGCCTTGAAGCCAAGTGGAGTCATTAAATCCTCCCCTGGAGAGAGCCGGGCTCTTGGGAGGGCAGAGTTTTACAGCTCCAGTGTTGGGTCGTGATCCAACCTCAGGTTGGTGTGAGTTTGTGGAGGCCTGAAATAGCAACTGGTGAGAGATATTTCATGGAATCCTGGAACATCTTAAGTTGGAAAAGCCCTCTAAGGTAATTGAGTCCAACTGTCCCCCAGCACTGCCAAGGCCACCACTCATCCATGTCCCCAAGTGCCACATCCACACGGCATTTAAACCCCTCCAGGAATGGGGACTCCACTACTGCCCTGGGCAGCTGTGCCAGGGCTTGATTTCCTCTTGTGAGAGTCATCAAACAAAAGCAAAGGATCCTGAGGGACAATTCCATGAGTAAGGGATCCCTTACTCACTGAATTTGCAAAGGAAGCCTTGGGAAGGAGCTGGGGGCTGTGGGGACAGCTCAGTGCCCACCTGTGGGGACAGCAGAGATGTGGCACAGCTGTTGGTGTGTGGGCTTGCTCCCAGCATCCCTGGGAGCCCAGATGCTGCTTGGGTGTTTAGGAAGTGATCCTTTGGATCATCAGCTGGTGGCTCACTGCGAGATGAGGAGTGGTAATTGCTGGTGAGGTCTCTGTTGAGGCTGGTGGGTTTGCAGGGCGGGGGACACCCTGGGGACAGAGGTGTCCCCAGGCCCCTGGAATCATCCTCAGGTCCCCACACTGAAATTTTTGACTGAGGACTAAACAAATGAAAAGAGCAAAGGGCTGAACGACACCTCCTTCTCCGGGTATCGCCACTCCGAGAGCTGGCCCTGCCCACACCTGCCCTGGCAGGGATGGAGACATTCCTGCCTCTCCTCTGGACAGCCCAGGAACAGCCAGCACATGCAATGACAATGCACCTGGCTGAGCTCTTCACAAGTGCCTGATTAACTTCCAACCCCCTCCACATAAAATCTCCCAACTTTTATGAGCAGACCCAGCCGAGCTCCGGCTTCAGCGGCTTCTCAGTTTCCCCCTGCTCTGTTTATTTTCTGGGTCTTTTTAATTGCTTTTAGAGACTGTTCTCAGCCTACAGCTATTTGGGAGCTGTGGGACGCAGATCTCAGCCTGGGTGAGTAAGAAGTAATTTATAGACACTTGGCCAGCGCTGCTCCAACATTTCTGCTGCCCAGACGGGCGTTACGGCGCGGCCGACGCGCCGGGACACGCGTGGAGAGGGCGTTGGAGCGGCACCTCCCGCTCCCTGACGGGCTGCAACTGGTGTGAACTGGGCAGTGCTGGGCCTGGGGATGCTCCCTTCCATCCCAGCAGGGCCGGGGGCATGGCTGTGGCTGCCCATGGACCGGCACGGCCGGGTGGCTGTGCACGGATGAGCTGCTGGGGAGGGTCATGGAAAAGGAATTTCCCCCAAAACAAGGTCTGGTTGTGAACCTTCCCCAGCGAGGGGTGAGCCAGGCAGTGATTTCCCATCCTGGTTTATAGCCAGTGTAGATGGTGTGCTCCAGGTCTGGAGCAGAGCCAGCTCCCTGCTGGGGTCCCTGCTGGTGTGAGGGGTGCTGGACACAGCTCCGAGCCGGGCAGGATGCGGCTTTGGAAGCAGGGCCAGTGGGATCATGGGATCAGAGAAATGTAGAAGATCCTGACTTGGCAGGGACACACAAGGATCATCGAGTACAAATCCTGGCCTTGCACAGGACAACCCCAACAATCCCACCGTGTGCCTGAGGGATGTGAGGGGTGAGCTGGCACCCAGCACCCCACTGGGTGGCAGGGGACACCCTGGGCACCCCAGTGCTGGGCAGAGGTGCTGGCCAGTCCTGTGCCCTGAGCATCCCTGGTCTGTCCTGGGGATCCCTGTCCCTCCTGTCCTGAGCATCCCTGGTCTGTCCTGACGATCCTTGTCCCTTCCCTGCCCTGCCCGTTCCTGATCCTGCCTTGTGCATCCCTGTCCCTGCCCTGCCCATCCCTTCTCCTTCCCTCACCTCTGCGGTCCAGCTGATTTTTTATTTGAATTTCTTTTATTTGCCCCTTCCCTCTGATCCCGCTGGTGCTGCGAAGCCCTGAACAATAGCCGGGATTTATCCGGAGCTCCCGTCCTGCCAGCTGGCGGCGGCTCAGCTTCTCATCCCTTTCCAGGGCTCTTAAAGACACCCGGCCCCAAAACCGGGGGGTGGGTTGCTCCGACAAGTCCCTGCTCTCTTAAATGCCTGGGCACTGATACAATTAATGTTTAGCGCGGCATTCTTGTTTCCTGGTTGCCATTCTCCGCCACACAATGGGCTGTTTTGCCCATGAAATTACTGCTCTGATTAGGAGGAATCTGCCCGTCATTAGACTTTCAAATGCGAGCGTTGTGCAGCCCGGCCCAGATCGCTCTGGCGATATTCCTGCTCCTGAAGGCAATAGCGAGTGCAAATAGGGCAATTTTAGACACTTCCAGGGGAGGGGATTTGCATTGGTGGGGGTTGTTGTGTCGCGGCAGCGGCAGCTGGGCCAGGGCACACACGGATCACACGGCAAAGGCAGCGGCAGCTCCTGCCCTCTTTATGTTTATATTTATATGTAATCATGGAATTACGGGATGGTTCGGGTTGGGCTCTTCCAGTGGGGCTTTGCCTCCAAACTGGGCAGCTGGAGATGGAGAAAGGATCATTGTTCCCAAAAAACAGAATCATGGACTCACAGAATCACTTGGATTGGAAGACCCCTCGGAGATCATCGAGTTCATCCATTCCCCAGCGCTCACCATGTCCCACCACCACCATATGACTCATCACCACCACTCACCCACCTCCCCAAGTGCCACATCCACACGGCTTTTAAATCCCTCCAGGGATGGGGACTCCACTCCTGCCCTGGGCAGCTGGGCCAGGGCTGGACAATGTTTTCTCAGTGATAAAATTTCCCTGAAATTCAATTTAAACCTCTCCTGGTGCAACTTGAGGCCCTTTCCTCTTGTCCCATCACTCAGGAAAGAGCCCAACCCTCACCTGGCTGCACCCTCCTGTCTGGGAGTTGTGGAGAGTAAGAAAGTCCCTCCTCAAGTTGTACCAGGGGAGGTTTAGGTTGGACATTGGGAAAATGTCTTCCCCAGAGGGGTGGTGCAGCCCTGGCACAGCCGCCCAGGGCAGGGGTGGAGTCCCCATCCCTGGGGGGGGGTTAAAAGCCCTGTGGATGTGGCACCTGGGGACGTGGGTGAGTGGTGGCCTGGGCAGTGCTGGGTTATTGGTTGGACTCGGTGATCTCGGAGGCCTTTTCCAACCTAAAGCATTCCATGGTTGTGCAGTTCTGTGTCTGTGGGATCTTGCAGGGCTGGTGTTCCGGGGGGAGGAGGGTCAGTGCGAGCCGGGCCGGTGGGACCAGCTGAGGGAGGGGCTTCATCCTGAAGGACCCCGTGAGGTGGGTGATGCAGACACAGCGGGACAGCAGCACCTCTGGGCTCTGCAGCTCCAGGAATG
This sequence comes from Myiotriccus ornatus, assembly GCA_036023395.1. NCBI lineage: Eukaryota > Metazoa > Chordata > Aves > Passeriformes > Tyrannidae > Myiotriccus > Myiotriccus ornatus. Next base: position 1,329,489 of record JAYRBT010000018.1, on the reverse strand, counting down.
CTGCCAGGGGTTATCCCTCCCTCCCCTTCCTCCCCACATCCCACCAGGTGAGAAAGGTGCTTGGAGCGGGTCGGGAACAGGGAGATCCGGGCGCTGCTCCGGGGTCAGGGCCGGAACGGGGAAGTCCTGCTCCCCAAACACAGCTCCTACCCCCAGCTGAGCCTCCCTCGCTGATAAAAAGTCCCTTCCTGAGCTTGGGGAGTGTTTTCCCTGCGTTCAGGCGATATAAATTCCCACCGGAGCGCCGGGCAATCAGTTTACTCATTCCTGGCTTATCATCGCGAACCTGTGACCTTCAGACACGGCCGGTGCGCTGCCCGACCGAGCACAGCGGCACCCGAACAGCTGGGAGTGGCAGCACATCCCGGCAGCCCGAGAACTCCCCGCAGGTCCGTGTCCCCGCGGGGGACACCAGAGCCACCGGGTGACACTTGTCCGGCGCTGGGCCCGCAGTGGCCGGAGCCCACGGGCCACCCCTCCGGGGGTGGGGGGGTGATTCTCCGCTGTGTTGCAATCCCAGGGAACAGGGTTGGGATTTGGGGGATGCTGCTGAGCGGGTTTGGGCGGTGTCACCCCTCGGAAGGGCCACTTGTCACCCAGGAGCACATCAGAGGCCCCCGAGCTGCTGGTGACCCTCAGAGACTTCTCGCACGCAGCTCGGGGACAAAAAGTGGGAAGCCAAGGAGTTGGGGGATGTTCCTTTCCCTGTCCCAGCAGGGATGGGGGTGAGGCAACTGGTGTGTCACTGGGAACGGAGGAATGCGGCAAAACTGGGGGGGGGGGAGTAGGGGGAGAAATTAATAATTATCTGAACCGCACCCCTATCACTGCTCATCAAAATTTGCCCGCACTTCATCCCAACCTCCTTTCTTCTTCTTGCCTCCAGTAAGTGCTTTAACATCCTTTTTAAAAATTAAAGGGGGAGGGTTATGGAACAGATAAGAGATAATTGCCTGGCTTTGACTCTTCTATTGATGTGAAAATAGGATTGGAATTACTCACTCTGGTTGAAAGGTTAGTTGAAGGTTATTACAGGAAAATTGTTATTCATACATTTTTTCTGTGCTGCTGGATAGCCTAAAAGATTAAATTCACAGAGTGCATAATGACCCATCACAACGGACAATGGTGGGAATAATCTCCAGAGGCTCCAGATAACAGAACAGAGACTTCTTTGAATAATTCATGGTTCAACAGACATCCCTCACTAACAGATTACATGTGAGTTTTCATTAGAAAGGAGATAATTTAAAGTAGCTTTAAAAATAACCGCTATTTTTAACGGAAGTGGAATTACCATAAGCATTTATGCAGTTTGTTTATGCTTTAATAAATCTACTTTCCTCCTGACCTTCGCGCCATGGGAACAAAACTCAGAGGGATAAAGACAGTCATTGTCTGTGACGGTCCCCTCTCGTCCCCGTCCTGCTCATCGAGCATCGGTTTCATCCCCAGCCTCACACTCGAGTGCCTTTAAGGCACAGGAGAGCTCCTGGAGGAGGAGGATGCTCGGGACAGCCCGGACCACGCGGCGCCGGGCGCGGATCCTGCTGGAGAAGCAGGAGGTGGGATGTCACTTCCCAGCACCCAAATCCCGCCCTGGCCCCGCTTAATCTTTTCATTTCATCTCTTGGAAAGGCTGTTGTGTTTTAAGAGCTGATTGTTTGTTAAGAATCCACAGATTTACGGAGGTTTAAGGGAGGCCTGATACACATCTCTGGCATTGTCGGGAGCTGCGACAAACAGACCTTCAATAACTAATTGATATTTAGTAAACATGTAATCGTTATCTTCTCCGATCTAAATTAAATACTAATTAAAGCTACATAATTCGCTTTAGAGGCTGCTTGGAGACAACTTTTCCAACAAGGAGGATGAGGAAGGTTGGTGTTGCTGCGGGGGGGTTGAGCAGGAAACCCCCTGGACTGGGAATTTGGGGGGTTTACCTTGATTTTGGGCAGGTTTGGGGCTCGGAGCAAAGCTGGGATCAGGGATAGGCTGCGGGTCCCGGGGGAAAAGTGCATGATGGAAGTTGTAGTCCGGGCTCTCCCTTCCCACACAGTCCTCCTCCATCACTTTGAGGCTGCTCTGCCTGCGCGGGGGTTTCCAGCCAACTATTTAACGCTCGCAAACGAAAGCTGCTGGGGGAGTGGAGGTGGTAATTACACGGTAAGGTGAGATAAAGCAAATATTTGAGAGGTGATTCATTTCCAGCCGAGCTGAGTGATGTGCAAGCATTCCTCGGGGAGAGCGGCAGCTCGGGAAATATTTACCTTCTCCCTTCAGGTGGATTTGTGGGCACCACGCAGAGTAAACGCTGAGGAAAGTCAAGTCACACGCAGCTGCTCAGCAGAGTCACATGTGACCCTCCCCCTGCATCCCTCTGTTGACAGAGCGCGGAGAGGGAAGACTTTGACCTAAAACAACCGATAAAAAGGGAAAAGGAGCAACTCTGCTGCCATTCCTGCGTCTCCTGGGGTTTCTTCCCACCTTGCCGAGAGGTGTGAGCTCTGGAGGAGAATGTTTTCCTTATCTTGTAAGGGATGGTGGCTCTAATTGTCACCTTCCTGCAGCCCAGGGGGTGTCACTGGGGAGGAAAACTGTTCTTGGAGGTGCTGTAAACCCAGTGGGCTGTGAGCTGTGTCCTGGGAAGGAAGGGGAGTCCTGCTCCTGGTGGCACCTGTTATAGAGTCATGGAGAGCTGGAAACCTGGAATGGTTTGGGTTGGAAAAGCCCATCCCATCCCACCCCCTGCCATGGGCAGGGACACCTTCCACCAGCCCAGG
>JAYRBT010000018.1:1314370-1326603 GCA_036023395.1 Myiotriccus ornatus | reverse complement strand
GACATGGACCAGACATGGATCAGACATGGAACAGATGTGGAGCAGACATGGAGCAGACATGGAACAGACGTGGAGCAGACATGGAGCAGACGTGGAGCAGACGTGGAACAGATGTGGAGCAGACATGGAGCAGACATGGAGCAGACATGGAGCAGACGTGGAGCAGACATGGAGCAGACATGGAGCAGACATGGAACAGACATGGAGCAGACATGGAGCAGACATGGAACAGATGTGGAGCAGACATGGAGCAAGTGGGCTGCCATGTCCTCCCTCCCTGTGTCCTCACCTCCAGGAGGAAGATGCTGTTCTGCTCCCTGCCCCGGACCTGGCTGGACTCTGAGGTCGGTGTTTAATGAAGGAATGCTCAGTTTTCTGCTCCAGCCCTCGTTTGCCATCGGGTGTAAGCAGGGAAGAGCTTTTCCAGTGTTTACTGTTGTCCTCGTTGCTGTCAGAGCAGCGCTGGATGGAGGAGTCTCCAGTGTCCGTGTCAGTGTGTGCTGTTATCCACACTGTATGCAAATCTGAGGTAATTTATTTTATAAACCCCTTTTTATTGCTGCTCCCAGCGCCCCTGGCACCAGCTGTGATGAGAATCACTTGGATGTTAAAGTGCTGTTGACAAAATTGTTCCCAGTGGCACGTGGGCGCAGATGCACAGCTCCCTCCCTGCCCAAATTCCAGGTACTGGGAGGGTGAGGGATCGATGGAGCCGAGCCCAGGGGTTGACTGGGAACAGAAAACCCATAATGAGCCACTGGCTCCACAGTGGGGCTGTGGCAGACGTGCTCAGACTGTGGAGATGCACCAGCAGCAGCAAGGCATGGGATATGGAAGGACGTGGCTGGACTTATGGAAGCGCCAAAGCCAGCTCTGGGGGGGAAAGGGTGATTTAGGAAGAGGTTTCCTTTGATCCCATCACTCTGGAATGCTGCTCACCTGCGGGACACCCCACAGCACAGCGGGTCTGGGATGGGAAGTGTCAGAGCTCCCACAGTGCCTGGAGCCAAGGGGTTTGGGGGTCAGGCAGGAGCAGAGGGGATGGAGCCCAGAGGGGATTTTGGTGATATTTGGAAGGGAATCTGGCAGGGAAGAGGCTCAAGAGGCTCCTGGAGTCAGTGTTTGGAGGTTTGGCTCAGCCCTTTGCAGGGAAATGGGGACAAACTTGCTCCTTCCCTGGAAGTGTCCCAGGCCAGGTTGGACGGGGCTTGGAGCAACCTGGGCTGGTGGAAGGTGTCCCTGCCCATGGCAGGGGGTGGAATGAGATGGTCTGTAATGTCCCTCCCAGCGCAAACCATCCCATGATCCTGTGATTCCAAATGGACCATCAGCCATTCCTGAGCCTTGGAGAGGTGGCAGGAGGGGGTGGTGTCCCCACAGCCACCAAAGCCCTTGGGAAGGAGAAGCGCTGGGGTGGGAGGTCAGGGATGGCTCCGGGGTGGCCCCGAGGATGCAGATGGAGGTGTGGGAGTGGAGGAGGGTTCACTGGGACACCCCTCCCAGGACCTGCCCACGTGCTGGCTCAGCTGGCCAGTGGAGGGTCCTGTGTGTTCAGAGATGTCCCTCTGGCAGTGGGAACTGGGGGGAGGTCCTGTCCCCATCCCTGCCCTCCCCAGCAGCTCCAGCTCCATGGGCACGGCTCTCCCATCCCACACGGCTGCCGGGTGGATCAGGGTGGGAATGTGGCGACAGGCAAGCTCAGGGAGGAGGAGTTAACAAGCAGGGAAAGCAGGAGATAAATGGCAGCTGGATGTTCCAGCCCATTCATCCCAGAGCCACTAAATGTACCATGAATGATTCCTGACGGGATTGAGCTGAACGTGCTCGATGGCTCCGCAGTGACTCCTGCGTCAGTAAATCCGTCACGTCTGGGAGCCTTCCCGGGGTTTCAGTGCAGGAGCTGCATCTCCTCGGGTTGGGTAACTGTGCAGGAGATGAATTAGAGCCCGGGGTGCTGTGCTGGGTCCCCGGTGTCCCTGTGCACCCAACACGCATGCAGGGTTGGCATCCAACATGTGTGTGCTGTGTGGGAGCCCCATGGATGCATCAGACACCCGTCCAACATGTGAATCCAGTGCGTGTTCCCACTGCAGGTATCCAACATGTGCGTCCAATGCACGTACCCAGTGGATGCATCCAACATGTGTGTCCCACACGTGCATCCGTGTGCATCCCATGCCTGTACCCGATTCCTGCATCCAACACGTGCATCCCACGCAGGTTCCAGCACGGAGTCCAACACCTGGATCTCCCGTGGAGCCCCCCCATGCCCCCAGCAGCACCCAGGGATATCCCACCCCCAGCCCCTCCTGCAGGGCTGCTCTTCTGCACTCCCCCCTCCCCGTCCACGGGCAGGGACTCACTGCCCATCTGCCATTTCCAACCTGCCTCCCACCTTGCCGTGCCCTGATTTCCTCCTTGGCTGTGCTGGGAGAAGGATCCCTCCTCGTGCAGCGGGGTCACGGCGAGGGTAACTGCGTTAGTGCGGCTGCAGGACGGATGGGGCTGTTGGAGCAGAGCCTCGCTGCCATTTGTACTCCGGCTCTCGCTCCGAGGGCTGTGAGCAGCCTCTGGATTCATCTGCTCTGCTCCCGGGCCCTGAGACAGCACAGATAGATTTTCTAAGGTCCTTTCTTTTCCATAAAAAATATTTGATGGCGGTATTGACAGACCCACCGATGGAGAAGGGCAAGGAAATATTTCCAAATGGTTTATCTGGCAGCTGTGGATTTCAGCTCATGTTGCTTATTGACCTCTAATTGTTTCCAGTAGTAGCGGGAGACAGGAAGATCAATAGGGATGGGAGGGAGTTAATACCCTCCCGGTGCACTTAACTGTAGTTGGGAAACACTGGAATTCATCTTCCTGGGATTTTTAGCACGTTTGTAACTGAAACACTGGGCAATGGTATCTGTGAGCTGGTTCTGTGCAGAGACTTAATTCCCTTCCTAATCCCTCTCCTCACCTGGTCCTGGGGCTCGGAGCAGCCTCGTGGTTCTCCAGCTGCCCTTCCCTGGTGCTTCAGAAATTCAGGAGACCCTGATCTGGGGGGAAGATGCAAATCAAACTCCTCTCCCGAAGAGTCTGAGCAGCTCCTTTGTTCCACACTGTGGGGCTGGGGTGTTTGTGGAGCACAGTCCAAATGTAAGGCTTTCCTAGGAAATTAGGATGCACACACCCACCCCCGGGGAATTTTTAGCAGTCACAGAATCATCAGAGAAGCCTGGAATGGTTTGGGTGGGAAGGGACACCTTCCACTAGCCCAGGGTGCTCCAACCTGGCCTTGGACACTTCCAGGGATCCAGAGGCGACCTGTTCCAGGGCCTCCCCACCGCCACAGCCAGGAATTCCTTCCCTAGCCCCTGGAGAGGCCGGGAGAGGGGGACAGCAGAGACTTTGGGATGGAGCTGGAGAGAGGTGCAGAGAGGGACCAGCCTGCAAGGGTCGGGAAGAAGGGGGACGTGCTGGGTGATCCCTCAACCTGCCTGGGGGTGGGAGCCGGTGGCCACCGCCCTCCTGGGCCACCTGTGGGGCCACCAGCGGTTCCCTGGGGATGCCCCTCCGCCGGGCCGGTGGCAGTGGCGGAGCTGCAGGTGCCGGAGCCGGGTGATTGTTCCCGGTGGGGCCCCCCCCGGCTCCTGTCACCAGGAATCACGGCAGAGCCGTAATCTTTCATTAGCGCATTCAGCACTAATTGCTGGCAGGATGCCACGTGCCTATTTTCTCATTTTAACAAAACATTTATGCATGAAAGATTTAATGCCAGGTATCAAGCATATCATTGTAAATTTACCACTAATTAAGCCTAATTAAAATAATTAAATGGCTGCGGAGTCACAATGTGAATTAAAATCACATTTCCTCTCGTGTGCGTGCCCCTCTCCTCACTGCCCTCACTCCGGCTTCCACACACAAATATTTCCCCATTCGGATGCGCGGGAAGCGTTGGTGTGGCAGAGGGATTTCGTCCTTCCCACAGTGCTGGGATCTGGGGGAAGTTTTTCAATTTGAGGACCTCTGGAGGTTCTCCTTGCCCGCGATGAAGTACGGACAATTTGACAAATCTGTTCCTCGGAGCAGTCGCTGCCTTTTGCATATTCATTACTCATCGGGTTTTTAATCAAAGTCGCTGATGGACCCTTTGCACCACAAATAACTCGGTCATGAATAATTGATGGTGTTTAGCTGGGTTGGGGTGCGGGGGGCGCTCCTGGCACCACATGGCGCTGCAGATGTTCGGGTTTCACATGTGCACAGCTCATCAAACCCAGCCCCGGGCGGGGCCGGCCCTCGGCTCGCCATCTGCCGAAGCGGGGCCCGGGAACTGTGGGAGCGGGGCTGGGATCCTCTGCCGCTGCCGCCTCCCCTCGGCTGCAGAGCTGGAGACGGGGCTCCTGCCCTGCCCACCCAGCCGCGGGTCACCAGGGGCTGGGCAGCTCCAGGAACCCCAGGGGATGCTCTGGGAAGAGGATCCAAGAGCTCCAGGGCATCCTCTGGGCAGGTGATCCAGCAGCTCCAGGAATTCCAGATGATGCCCTGGCCAGGGGCTCCGGGAAGTGCAGGGGATGCTTTGGCCAGGGAATCCAGTAGCTCCAGGGGATGTTTTGAGCAGGAATTGCAGGGGGTGTTTTGACCAGGGGCTCCAGGAACTCTGGAGGATGCTCTAGCTGGGGGCTGGAAGGTTCTCCCAGCCCATGGCCAGGGGTTGGAACTAGATGGTCTTTAAGGTCCTTTCCAGCTGGAACCATTCAAGATTCCAGGATGCCAGGGGGGGATACAGGCCTGGCCATTGTGCTGTCTCTCCCAAGGCAGGGGGTGTCAGTGGGTGTCAGCAGGACCTGCAGGTGTGGCCTGGCCCAGGTCAAGGAGGTGATGCAGCTTTTGGCTTCCTCCCACCAGGCACAGGGTCATGGACATGTCACAGACGGCATCCACGCGTTGCTGCTGGATCCAGGATGCGTGTGGAATGCTCTGGGATGCAGATCGGGCACCCACCAGCCTCTGGTGCCTCGGGAAGCATCCCTGGGCTGCTCCAGCAAGGCTTGGCAGGTCGCAGAGGTCCCACTGCTGGAGTCAGGCAGTGTTTGGGATAGTCACAGGTGCCTTTGAGAGCCAAGGGACATCCACGTCAGCCTTTGCCACGGCCTGAGAGGCCCAGAGGCTGTGGAAGCCCACTGGGTGGGGGGGGGTCACAAGAGCATCCCCCCCCAGCCCTTCTCTCCCCCAGGGAGCGGGGCAGGACCTTGGCTTCAACTGGGCGAGAGAGTTTGGCATTTGGAGGGAAGGAGGAGGCTGGCAGGGCACGGGGAGGGAAGGAGGAGGCTGGCAGGGCTCGGGGAGGGAAGGAGGAGGCTGGCAGGGCTCGGGGAGGGAAGGAGGAGGCTGGCCGGGGCGGTGCTGCATCATTTACTGCCGCCCTGCCCTGTGTGGTCCCAGCCGGTCTCCACAGGCACAATGGGTTGCAAAGCCCCTTTGTGCACTGCCTCGGCTGTATTTTAGGCTCGAGTCGTTGAATAAAGCCGGGCAAGGCCCTGCACAGGCTGATTAACCTCTTCTTTCCCAGGCATGGCCTCATTCTGCCCCTCAGAGGGGTGTCCCTGGAGGGCACCCCCGGGCCAGGCTGTGCCGGGAAGGGGCCGGGTTTGGGTCCCCGCAGAGGGTTTGGGTCTGCAGCAGGTTGGCCCTGTCACCAGGCCCTCTAATCCCCAATAAACTCCCCTAAACTCCTTGGCAGGGCTGCCTGCTGAGGTGGCACTGTGGTGGCACTGTGGTGGCAGGCACCAGGATCACATCCAGACTCTCCCAGTCCAGCAGGACTGAGATCCCACAGCGTGGGAGGGTGGTCATAAACTGGAAGGAAGAGCCACACATCTCACCCCCCTGGGGCTGCAGAGAACAGCGAGGGAGGAGGAGGGTTTGGGAGGTGTGAGGGGACAGGTGACCACAGGGGGTTTGGGGACAGGCACAGGCCTGTGCTGCACGTGCACCCCAAGTGTGGGAACCCCCCTCCAGCCTGGGAGCTCCCCTGTGCCCACTGGCACTGCAGGAACACACGGCTGCACAGTGCTGCCCGTTCATCTCCTTCATCTCAGGGGGTGGCAAGTTCAGGGTGTGTTGCTCCTTTTCTAAGCCAGGGATGAAACAGCTGGGGTTTTATACTTAAAAAAAAAAAAAAAAAAGACAGGGAAGAGGTGTTGGTTTTGTAAAGAGAGCTGTAATTGTGGCTGTGAAGGTGGATGCTCTGCAGCCTCCCGGGAAAGGCCCCTCCAGGTCCATAAATAATTCAACTGCTCTGACAGACTGAGTTCCTCAGCTCAGATAAACCTATTGATCCTCCTCTGGTTTGAACCTGGGGATGGAGCTTCCCACACAGGCTCTGCCAGCGCTTCCCTGCACAGGCAGAGGAGTGTCTTGGCATCCTCCACCCCTCCAGGATGCAGGTTTGAGCCACCATCCCACCGAGAAGCACCCGGTGCCCTCCACTCCATTGCTGAGGCCCTTTAGCACCTCTCCTCTTAACGACAGGATAATTAACTCTTCCGGCTAATCACTCTGGGGCTTTCACACTGCAAGGGAGCACTTTGCTCCCTGTTGTAAGCAAATGTTATGGCATCATCTTCCCGGCCTGGTGGGGTAAATTACAGACAGACATGAGGCTTCCTGGTGGCTGCAACATCCTCCTGCCACGACATCCTCCCACTGTGACATCATCCTCCTGCCACGACAACATCCTCTCTTGCCATGAAAACATCCTCCTGCCACAATAGCAACCTTGCATCATGGAAGCAGCATCCTCCCACCTCGAGAGAATCCTCCTGTCACAACATCCTCCCCATCACGGCAGCATCTCCCTGCCGTGACATCGTCCTCCCACCGTGACATCATCCTCCTGCCGTGGCAACATCCTCCCAGCACCCACCACAACATCCTCCCACCCCAGGAGAATCCTCCTCCGTGGCAGCATCCTCGTGTTGTGCCATCATCCTCTTGCCATGGCATCCTGCTCCCACCTCTCCAGAACCTTCCCTCCATGGCAGCACCCTCAGCTTGTTGGGCATCACGCCCCTCCCTGAGCAATGACACCCCCAGGACCCCTTGCCCAGGCACAGGTGTCGGTGCCCAGGTATCCCAAGACACCTCCTTGGCACAGGGACCCTCCCCCTTGTTGAAAAGATCCAACTGCTTCAACTGGATTAAGCATTTGGGTTTGACTTGGATTAATGGGGGTTTTTTTCAGTGAATATAAACCATTTTGCATTTCAAAATCCTTCAGCAAACAGAGCAGTTTGTCTTTGTGTTTGCTAATTTAAAAACAAATATTTGCCTGCCAAGCAAATATAGTCTCTTAGGATGTGCTATTAATAGGATAATTAGGCAGCCGGTAATGAAAAGGATTGCTGGTAATTATGGCAAGATTTGTTTTGGCATTTGAAGGCAGAAAGGGAGGCTGAAGTGCTAAAATCTACCTTCGAGTTAATTAGTGCTATTAGAATACACCTGAAAAAATAGGGCAGCTAATGAACACTCCAGTTCGGTTTTAAAGAGCCCGTGGAAGGTGTTTCTCTGTGAGATGCTCAGAAAGGAAACAAAATCCTCTTGCTGTCAGCTTCCCACAGTTTGGGGTGGGAGGAAATCCCGGTCATTTGGGGTGTCCCGTCCCTTTTGGGATGTGCTGTCCCTTTTGGGATGTGCTGTCCGTTTTGGGGTGTGCTGTCCCTTTTGGGATGTGCTGACCCTTTTGGGGTGTCCCGTCCCTTTTGGGATGTGCTGACCCTTTTGGGGTGTGCTGACCCTTTTGGGGTGTGCTGACACTTTTGGGGTGTGCTGTCCCTTTTGGGGTGTCCGGTCCCTTTTGGGATGTGCTGACACTTTTGGGGTGTCCCGTCCCTTTTGGGGTGTCCCGTCCCTTTTGGGGTGTCCCGTCCCTTTTGGGGTGCGCTGACCCCTTCGGGGTGCACTGACCCCTTCGGGGTGCACTGACCCCTTCGGGGTGCGTGCTGGGCTGCGGGGGGTTCCTCTGGTGTCCCTTTGGGGGTCTGGCTGAGCTCAGGGGGAGGGGGCAGCTCCTCTTGCAGCCCCTGGAGCAGGCTGGGGTTACATAAAGCCTCCCCTCGCTCCCCAGCGCGCTCCGTGGGCGGCTGTCGGTGCCCAAACCCCCGCGTCAGCTGCCCCGAAATGATTAATTAGAAAATTACATTTATATAACCCTCTAATCTGTATTTGTGTGTTGCCAAGGGCAGAGGCAGAGGTAGGGGAATTACATCCAGATTAGCTCTGAGCCAGAGGAAGCCCAGATCTGCGATTATTTTGAGGGCAGAAATAGTAAAATTGTACCAATCCGGGGAAAAAGAGCCAAAATCAGGCGCTTTTTTTCCCACCTTAATTCCCCCCTTCCACGACTGAGAAGAGAGAGCAGATGAATGGAGCGAGGTGGTGCCTTTCAGGGGTTACTGGGTGAGGGCCCCGGGGCCGGCTCTGTACAGCAAGAGGTGAGGGGAGAGAAAAAGCTGATTTCCAGCTGAACATGGCCTTCAGTTTCCCAAACAAAATTGCTTTTATTCTTCTCAACATGTGTTCCAAAAGATTAAAGAGCTGTAAGCTTGCACAGCTTAATAAGAGTGTGCATTAGAAGAGTGGCCTGGAACGGCGGCGCGGAACAAGCTCCCCCCCCAGTTTGGGGAGGATTTGAAATCCTGTTTATTGAATTATAAAGAACCTTAAAGGATAAAGGATATTGAAGTAGGGATTTTAATACTTGGTGGTATTTGGGGGGAGTTATTCGATCACAACAAATCATTTTAAAAGTATTTTGTTGGGGTGGTTTTTTGGGGGGGGATGAAGAGTTAATTGAAAAACAGGCCGTGGCTCCGGTTGTGGGATCGATCCGGGCCCGGGTCGTTATAAGGGATACGTTTTCTCTGTAATTATGGGCACAAATTAAAGATGAAGCCTGAAGGCTCTGGGAGATGCTCTGTTAACTGACAAAGCCCAGCAGCAGCAGAGCCCTGCGTGGCTTCCCTGCTCGCAGGAAATTTGGGGATGAGTGGATCCTGGAGGCAGCCGGAGCCGGCACATCTCAGGGTGTCATTTGGGGGTGGCTGAGTTCCTAATAAGATTTGGGATGGGCAAAGCCCCTGAGAGCAAGGAAGGGACTGAAAGCCCTGTGATTTCCCTCTGTCTCCAGGGAGCGTGGGGGTGACCCCGCAGGGTGGGGCTGGAGCTGCTCCCTCCTCATCCTCCACGGTGATGGGCACTGGCAGGAGCGGGATTAACTCCAGGTCCAGGCTTTGCTGGATGGGGGGATTTGCAGTTCCTAAGCAGCCCCGTTGTCTGTGATAACTTATGCTGTTCTGCTCCCTAAGAGGATTGGGCAGATTAAATGAAATCATGAGACATGCTATGCAAATTACATCCCAAATCTGATTTTCTGTTGGGGATTAGGGTTAAAATATTGGGAACTGGAAACTTTTTCCTTGTCTGGTCTAGGGGGTGCACTTTCCAAACGTGCCAGTGAGGGTTGGCTCCGGAGTCCCAGCGAGTGCCTTGGTGTTTTCAAGCCCAGTGTTTCAAAAATAATAAAAAGAAAGTACCCCTGGGCTGCTCTGCAGGGATCTGGGGGCCTTTTGCCATCTCGTGTATCCTGCTGATGGGATAATCTTCCTGTAGTGTCACAGATCCAACCTCAGCCCACACTGGGATGGCTCTGCACACCTGCAAAATCTCTGCAGTTTCCCCAGGGTGTGCTGGGGTTGCTTTACACCTTTTAATCTCTTTTGCTCCAGTAGATTTTGGGAATAAATTGTTCCCTGGGAGGGTGGGGAGGCCCTGGCACAGGTTGCCCAGAGAAGCTGTGGCTGCCCCTGGATCCCTGGAAGTGTCCAAGGCCAGGCTGGACGAGGCTTGGAGCAACCTGGGCTGGTGGAAGGTGTCCCTGCAGAGCTGCATCCCCAGGGAACTTCCAATTGGCCATGTTTTAAGGGATATTTGAAGGGATTTGAGGCCTTGCAGGGCAAAACCAGCCACAAAAACACCCAACCCATCTCCCTGTGAGCACTTTGGTGGGCACAGAGGTCGGGGGTGTTTCGCTGCCCCATCAGTGTTTGGTGTCCCAAAATGCAGCTCCTGGGACAGGCTGGGCCGTGCTTTTTGGCTCCTGTGCGTGGAGTGTTCCTTTTCAAACCCTTCCAGCCTGGTTCAATTTGTTTTCTATTACCAGCAGCCCCGGTGCCTCTGCAGTTGTGTTGATCAAAGCACAGCACGTTGGCTGACATGGAAACGCTCCCAAAACCGGGGGGCTCAGGGGGGAATGCGTCCTCTCCATGAACTCTCTGGAAAAACAACGTACCCCGGGGCTGCCTGGCTGCTAATGGGGTGTTTTGGGAGGCCCTGGGTGGGATCTGGTGCCATCAGTTGAGCACAGGCCATTAAAATCCAGGCCAAAGCCGGTGCTGGGATGGAGATTTTCCCCCCCAGCACAGTGCAGTCCCTCTGTGATGGCCTTCGGAGGATTCCCATGGAGGGAGCGTGGGGGTCTCCCCCACAGGAGTGTCTGTGATCCCTGTGGAACCTCTGTCCCCATCCCAAGCTTCCCAGCTGTGCTGTCTGGCCGGGATGAGGCATTAGTGAAGTTTCCCGAAGGCAGATGTGGGAGCTGGCATCACCTTGCCGCTTGTGTTTGGGGTTTTGATCCATTCCTGGAAGGTAAATTAAAGCAGAGGAAAAACAGATGGGGGCAAATCGTGCTGCTGGATCCGTGGGCACCCATCCTGCTGGATCCCACAGCAAGGGGAGCTGCAGCCCCTGAGCCATCGGCCCCCGCAGTGGCTGATGGAGGGGGGGAGAGGGGTTAGAGGGTTTGGGGTCCTGGGAAGTGCACCCTAAAGAGCCTGAACGCAGAGGAAGGCTCCTTCCTCCTCTTGAAAATGGAATCTGGGAACCCAGGGACTTTGGGGGATCCCAGTTTCCAGGGGAGGAAAGAAACCTTCCCCAGGGGATGCGGGAGGGAAGGGATGTGGTACCCAGGGATGCAGGAAGGAGGGGATGTGGTACCCAGGGATGCAGGACTGAAGGGATGTGGTAGTACCCAGGGATGCAGGAAGGAGGGGATGTGGCACCCAGGGATGTGTGAAGGAGGGGATGTGGCACCCAGGGATGTGTGAAGGAGGGGATGTGGCACCCAGGGGTCAGGTCCTGCAAGGGAAAGTCCTGCTCCCTTCTGCTCCCATCACTGTGAGCTCTCCCTGGATTCCTGAGCTGTGATTCCCACCTACCCAACCAGCTCCATCTCAGCTCTGGTAGTTTTTTACTTCCTATTTTCTAATTGAAAAGACTTTTTGGTCACATTATTCATATATATGGGATTAAAATGTAACTGCCTGAATTGAAAGGCTGCCATAAGCTGTGTCCCCCCCATGCCCCTCTGATCCATCCCAATGCTCCAAAATCTGTCTCCAAAGCTTAAATTATTCCAGAAAACGTCTTATTTCTCCTTTTGTGCCTTGCAAATTTACGAGGGGAGGGACTTTTTATTTTCAGGGATTAATCATGGCAAGGGGAACATAGAGGGTAAGTCATAATAATGGGGTTTGAATTAAACTCCTAAACTTCCAGCCCCTGATCCCAGGGAGATTAGAGCTCACATACCTCGGGACCACATGAAAGGTCCCTGGGCAGCGTCCCCAACCCCCCGGCCCCGGGGTAATGGGGCCTTAATGAAAACTTCCAAGGGATGTTTATATTAATTCCAGAGGGAAAACTCCCAACACAGGGGCTGCAGGGAGCTGCTGTGCTGCTTTGGGGTGAAGCTCAGCACAAACGGGATGTGCTGCCAAGTGGTCCAGCCTTGGGTTGTTCCAGGGGGTCTTTGCCACCAAACTGGGCAGCTGGAGATGGAGAAAGGGCTGTTGGGCCCCAAAAGAGAGTCATGGAATTGTTGGTGTTGGAAAAACCCTCTGAAATCATCAAGTCCAACCATTCCCCAGCACTGCCAAGGCCACCACTGACCATGTCCCCAGGTGCCACATCCCCAGGGCTTTTACATCCTCCAGGGGTGAGGACTCCCCCCCTGCCCTGGGCAGCCCCTTCCAAGGCCTGACAACCCTTTCCATGAGGAAATTCCTCCTGATGTCCCACCTGCCCCTCCCCTGGCACAGCTGAAGGCCATTCCCTCTCCTCCTGTCCCTGTTCCCTGGGAGCAGAGCCCGACCCCCCCCGGCTCCCCCCTCCTGTCAGGG
>JAYRBT010000018.1:1286643-1302721 GCA_036023395.1 Myiotriccus ornatus | reverse complement strand
GCACACACAGCCTGGCATGGCATGGCACAGCATGGCACACACCGCCTGGCATGGCATGGCACAGAATGGCACACATAGCATGGCACAGAATGGCACACACAGCATGGCACACACAGCCTGGCACGGCACGGCACAGCATGGCACGGCATGGCTCAGAATGGCACACACAGCACAGAACACCCAGCGTGGCACAGCACACATGGCACAGCTCTGCCCGTTTCCCAGCACTTCCACAGAAGGAAATCTCTGATAAAAAGTGGGCAGTGCCCCCCAAAAGGTGCCGTTTGCCAGGATGCCAGGCCACGGCCAACCTGCACATCCTTGGGATCCTGGGGGGATCCCACAGTAACTCCCACTGGATTTTCCAGCTGCTGCACAAAGTTTCTGCCATCACACCCCGGTGTGCCACAGCATCATCCACGCCTGACTAAAAGCACATTAAAAAAAGCCCTTATGAATATATAATTAAAAGACAATTTAGTGTGGGGGCTCGGAGTACTTTCCCGTCCGGCTGTTGGGCATAAATGGGAACAGGACAGAGCACACACGGCTCCAGCACCTCCTCCCTCAGCACTTGGAAAGGCTGGAGCCCAACCAAATGAGCTGCAAAGGGCAACAGTTTGCTGGGAACTGCTGACAGGCGAAGCTGGAGCCGCTCAGGTGCCGAAGGGGCAGCGCGGGGGGGCCGGGGCCCTTCCGCTCCCCTGCGCCGGGAATCCAGATCTTCCAACCAAGGATTGCTCGCAATTTTGATCTTTTAATGGTCCCCTGTGTAAGCCCCTCGTTCCATCCAGCTTAAAATCAGATTGAAATGCACTCCTAACCCTCTCCCGCTGCACATTATCGGGAAGCCAAGCGGGCAGAGTGCTGCTCCTGCTTTTTATTTCTCCCTCGCAGCAGGCCCTGTCATGTCCAATCCATCACGGGAGCCCCCGGAGGACCCTACATATGTCCTAGTTCAAGGAAAGTGCTTTGTCTCTGTCAGGGGTGCCCGGGCTGGAGCACAGGAATGCCAGGGCACACAGCCCACGGACCCAGGCCCTCGGGCACCCCTGGGTGCTGGGTGCCCCGTGCCCAGCCCTGTCCCTGCATCCCCAAGTCCTGGCAGGAGCACAAACAAAGCTGCTGGTGATGCCTTTGGGATGGATAAAGGGAAGGACGGGGTTTGGACTATCTGAGGGTGACGGGGGGTGCCCAAGGTGGAGCCCATTCCTTGGCACCACGGGAGGGGGGAGATGTCAAGGGCTGGGAGCTCAGGGGGCTTCTCCCACCAATCCTGAGCTCTGCTCTTGCACATCTGCCCTCCACCATCATCCCATGGATGAGGAGGGCCCTGTGTGCCCCCCACACCTTCTCTTGCTTTTATCAGCCCCTCAGGGCAGGATTTCAGGGATCAGAGGGTTTAGAGACACTTTGCTTTCGGTTGAGCTTCAGTACATTTACTTTTTATTCTTTTTTTTTTTTTTTTCCTCTTTTTCGCCCTTTTTTACAAAAACCAGTGGTAGTTATTAACAGCTGTACAGATTCTGCTACATACTTTGGTGTAAAGTTGAGAGCCTGACTCCGGAACACTCGGCCAGCTCCGGTACATGCAGTTCCTGGATTTTATTCTTGTTATTTCGGGGAGGAAAACCAAGCACCGACCTGCAAACCAGTGACTCTGGGGGACACAAAGCTGGGGGTGACCCCACTGCTGGAGGATTTTGCCCTGGGAGCAGGTCAGAGCCCCCCAGGCCTTTCCAACACGTCCCATGGGTGCAGATGGGGATGCTCCGAAGGCCACGGAGAGGGGATGCTGTGCCCAGGTTTGGGGGCACAGGGGAATGGGCAGTGCTGCCCTCACAGATCCCAACCTGCCCCAGGATCAACCTGAGCCCCAAAACACACCTGGGGCATCGCTGAACCCCTCCTGTTGGCACGGGGGGCACCTTCAGAGTCATTAATCTGAGCCAGACCACCCTAAAATCACTTGCCCTAAAAGCAGCTTTAAAGAACTTGATTTTTCCCTTGCTGGACCATCAGTGCCAAAAACTGATCCCACACACCACACACACCAAGTGGGCACCCCGTGCCTGGGTCCTTCCCTTACTTTTACTTTGAAAAGGGCAAAAAAATCTCAAAACCTCTTATTTTGATGGGAAAAATAAGGATTTCCCATGAGATCTCTCCTCCTTCCAACCCCAGCTCAACTGTCCACAGTGGAGCAGCGACAGAGGTGGGACAGAGGCTCCTCAGAGGGATGCAGTGCCAGGTCCCAGCTCTCCATGCTCCTCTCCCCCTTCTCCAAACCACTCTCCCCATAACCCTAATCATTATTCATTTTGGACCAGATTCAAATCGCAAAAAATAATCCATAAAAATGTCGTATAAAAATCCTCTTCCATATGCTACAATACAGGGTGAGCACTTCTGCTACACAAATACTTTTATTTGCCCGTTAGGTCTTTTTTTTTGTCTTTTTTTTTTTTTCTGTCCTTTTTTTAACCCTTTAGTACAAAAGGCTGACACAGGCCTGTGGGGGGAGGGGGTTGCTCCAAAAGACCAGAAGACACAAGACCATAAAAGCCCACAGGACCACAACCAGCCCCGGCCCCCCCACCACACACAAACCCTACTTGTTAGTAAACTTTTTGCTTCTTAAAAAACAACAACAAAAAAAACCAACCAACCAAAAAAAAAACAAAAAAAAAAGAAAACAAAATGAAAAAAAAAAAAAACAAAAAAAAACCAACCAACAAAAAAAAAAAAAAACAACAAAAAAAAGAAAACAAAATGAAAAAAAAAAAACCCCTGTATTTTTTTCTTTTTTTTTTCTTTTTTTTTCTTTAAAGGTTATCAATTCTAATTCTTTCATTTGAATACAAAACACATAAGTTGCTATTTCTTTCGTGGCTCCCTGAGCTGAATTTTCTAAGCTTTCTTTGAAATCACTCCTCATTGCTTCTGTCCGAAGACCAAGAAGGGCTTGCGCAGACGATCCCGCAGCGTGGGCTTCCCCTTTTCTTCAAACATCCAAGCACGGAAAAAATAAGGATAAATCCATATATTAAAAAAAAAAAACCAAAACAAAAACCAAACCAACCAGGCGACTGTGTCGATGTCCCGTCAGCAGCTGAGGATCCGAGCGCTCCCGGGATTCCAGCGGCGTCCCACCATCACTAACACACCGAACAACGCACGGGGACCACAGGAGGGACAACTTCTCACCACTGGACAGCTCTGCTCAGCCTGGGTGGCAAAGTCACGTCCCCACGGACGCTTCCAGAGGGGCAGGGGAGGGAAGGGAAAAAACAAACCCAAAACAAAACCAAAAAAAAACCAAACAAACAAAAAAACCAAAAAACCCATAATAAAATTGCCACCACCAAAACCATCAGTGGAATACAATTACAGCAGACGAAAAATACACAACTAGTGTACCGGGAGGGACCCCCTTCAACGCTATTTACTAGTCCGGTATTTACACTTTTCACAAGTCTTATGCAAGGCTGCACAAAACAAAAAAAAAAAGTCACGATAAAAAAGGAGTCCTTTATAGTGCCACCAAAGCGCAGACGGAAAGAACCGGAAAACCAAAAAAAAAAAACCAAAAAAAAAAAACCAAAAGAAACCCCACGACCCTAAAACCAAAGGAACATCCGTTTAGGGCTCCAACGTGTGCCAGAGTTGCAGATCTCCAAATCAATCCGTGTGTGGCGGACGCCGGGCAGGGCCCCCTCGGAGCGGGCACGGTCCCTGGGCCACCCCGTGGCATCCCCCCGCTGCTTCCCGAGTCCCGCGGGGCCGGGAGCTGCCAGCCCTCCCAGACACTCCACGCTTAGTAGATGACCTCGTAGACTGTGGCCTTCTTGTCACCAGAGCCCGTGACGATGTACTTGTCATCCGCTGAAATGTCACAACTTAAGACGGACGAGGATTCCTTGGACTGGGACAAGGAGATGGAGGAGGAAGGGAGAACATCCATCAGTTTGGCTGCCCTGGCTCACCAAGCACCATTCCACACTGGTGGCATCACCACATCCCACAGGCTGAGCACCCACCCGGCCACCCCAAGAGGATCCTCCCTCTCTCCAGGGCTGGCAGCCCCAGGCACGATGCTGAGAGGGGGTCTGGGTGTAGCCCCCGTTCCTTGCCCTTCCCAAGAGGCTCCTACCTGGAAGATGCTCGCTCCGTAGGGCGTCCTCCAGGCGTTGAGCAGGTTGTCTTTCCCAGTGCTCACAAACCATTTACCTGTTCCCAGGAAACACGGTATCAGTAGTCGAGGAAACACTGCCACTGCCACCCCTACAGACAGATCCCGTGGCCAGCCTCTTCCTGTCCCCCAGGCTTCTGGCTGTTTGACCTCAGAAAGTGGCCATTTTGGAGAAATGGGAAAAGCTGGAGATCCCCCAGAGAGGCTTGTCCAGCCCGTCTCCACTAGGACACATCCCAGCAGTCACACGTGCTGCTTCCCACCTCCCACGATGCCACACGGCCATTGGTGACCACAAAACTGGGACAAGTTTGTGGAGATACACCCCAAATGGACCATCCACGGGATGGATCCCACTGGAAACACCCTCATTCAGCCCCCCACCACTATTCCATGCACCATCCCTTCCTCGTGGGCATCCCTGTTTCCCACCCATGGAAGTGTTCCAGGCCAGGCTGGACAGGGCTTGGAGCAACCTGGTGTGTAGTGGAAGGTGTCCCTGCCCATGGCAGCGGGTGGGACGGATGTTCATTAAGGTCCCTGCCAAGCCCAACCATTCCATGATCCCCACCCATGCCCGAAGGGACGGAGCTCCGGGCTCGCTTACCGCAGTAGGCGAACTTGAGGGAGAGGACACAGCTCTCGTGGAGGTGCAGCTGGTACTTGTCGGGCTTGGTGTGGTGCAGCACCTCCACGTTGCTGCTCTCCATGCCCACGGCCAGCCACTCGCCCGTCGGGCAGTACCCCAGGGAGAAGATCTGCAGGGGCAGGTGGGACACGGGGATGCTCAGGGGGGGCTGAACCCGCCAGCTCTGCCCACAGCCCCCTGGGCAGGGCTGGAACCAGAGGGGCTTCAAGGTCCCTTCCAGTCCAACCACTCTGGGATCTATGGCATGGGTGGGGGTTGCTGGTGCAGCAGGTTTGGAGAGGCACATCATGTGTTTGGAGCAGCCACAGGAGCTGTGAATGCCGGGATGGCTCCAGCCCCCTGGATTCTGCTGCACGTGCTAAACGGAATCGAGATCCCAGCTTTGTCCCTTTGGATCAGGACTCTGAAAGGGTCTGCTGGAGGAGGCAGGATCCTGATCCCTGCATCCACCCCATCCACAGAAACCTGTTACATCCACAGCCATCCCATGGGAAGCGCTGCCTTCCTAACGGCAGCCTAATTGTGCAGGGATGGAGGAATGAGGACAGAGAAGCTGCAACCAGATCCAGGGAGCCCCATGGCTCCTACTGCCTCCAACACTCCGGGGTTCCACCAAACACAGCAGGAACAGCCACGCTCAGGGCCAACAGGGCCATTTTCCCAGCAGGAAAAGCCCCCTCCCGCAGCCCCGCAAGATGCAGCTGCCAAACAAGCTGCCCTGCTTCCCGTGGAGGGAAAATCCCCTCCATGGGGTCTCTGCACAGCGAGGCCAGGCCGTCCCCAGCCCGTTACCTGGGAGGTGAAGTCGTGCTGCTGGAGCTGCCGCCCTTCCCGCAGGTCCCAGGAACGCACCGTGTTGTCCAGGCCCCCCGTCCACAACTTCGTACCATCATGTGAGATGTCTATGCAGCTGGCACCGTCTGTGTGGCCTTGGAATTGCCTTTGAACCAGAAAAAACACGCAAATCTGCAAGGGGAACACTAGGAAAAGCATGGAGGACGGTTCAAGGTGCTCAGACGTCATTTGTGAGGCTTATCCACACCAAACACGCTGGAAATCCACCCAGGAGCACCCTTTGCTGAGGAGCAGCAGCACGGAGAAGTGTACTGGGCTTGCCTAAAGATGAGCACCACAGGATGGATGGTGCAGCATCAAGAGAGTGTTCCTGCCATCATTCCATAGAAACTGCGGCTGCCCCATCCCTGGAAGCGTCCAAGGCCAGGCTGGACGGGCCTTGGAGCAACCTGGGCTAGGGGAAGGTGTCCCTGCCCATGGCAGGGGGGTGGACTAATATGAACCTTAAGGTCCCTTCCATCCCAAACCATTCCAGGATCTCCAAGCTCCTCCCACCAGAGCACACCCGGGAAGGCCCTGACCCCGAGCAGAGCCCGCTCACCTGACGAGGGTCTGGTTGTGCAGGTCCCACACGGCGATGTTGCCGTCGCTGCAGCAGGAGAAGCAGACTTTGGCGTCGGGGCTGATGGCCAGGGCGTAGCAGGCGGGGGCCGAGGAGGTGAGCTCGGCCTTGATGCGGGGCGTGGGCGACGCCAGGTCCCAGATGGTCAGCGTGCTGGCCTCACCCCCCACGATCAGCGTGCGGCCGTCCGGGAGCAGCTTGCAGGAGCGGATGTAGTTATCCCTGTTCTGGGGGGGACAGGGAGCAGGTGTCGATGGGGGCAGAGATGTCAACGGGGAAGAGGAAAAGGGATGGTAACAAGAAAAGAGGAAAAAGAGATGGTGATAGGGAGAAGAGGGAAGGGAGGATGACAGGGAAAGAGGAAGAGAGATGTTAAAGGGGGAAAGAGGAAAAGAGACATTAAGGGGGCAAAGATGCGATGGGAAGAGAAAATGGGGGGGAAGAGGAAAAAGATGGTAATGGGGGTACAGGTAGTAACAGTGAAGAGGAAAGGGATGATAATGGGGGAAGGAGAGGAAAAATAGATGGCAACGTTGGGAAGAGATGTTGATGTCAGTGGGGAGAAGATGATTAATGGCATTTGAGCCAGGGAAAGGAGGGGACACACGTGCCTGGGACCAGCAGGCCCCCACCACGTCTCACCGGCACCCCTGGATGCTGCGGCCCCCCCGGCCCCTTACCAGGCAGTCGAGCTGGGAGATGGGGCTCTTGCTGCCAGGCTGGCTGATGTCCCAGATCTTGACGCAGCCCTTGCCGCCGGTGTAGACGTGCCGGGTGGGGTTGCTGATGGTGACGGCGCACACCACCTCGCCGTGGCTCAGCGTGTTGATCTGCCGTGCGTGCCGGGGGATGCCGGGCCCCGCCAGCGCGTCGTGCGGGAACGGCACCGGCTGCATCTGCCCGTCGGCGCTCACGTGGAACGAGTAGGCTCTGCCACGGCAGGGCAAAGGGGGGTCAGCCCAGAGGGGCAGGTTTAATGGGGGGCAGCGGGTGGCTTTGCAGTCTGGCTGCCACACTGTGCCCCGAGCGGGGCTGAACCCAGCCCTGGGTGAAGGACTCGTCTCCCTCCCGCCCACACTGATCCCCCCCAGTCCATAAAAATCCAAAAGGGGCTTACGGTTTCCCTCCGGGGATGGAGGCCAGGCTGGAGGGCAGGCCAGGGGCTCGCATGGGTGGGTGTGGGTCAAAACCAACCTGCCGAGAGACACACGGACACGGGTGAGGCCGGACACGAGCTGGGCACACCAAACACCTTCCCATCCACGAGCCCACGGGACACTGAGCAGCTCCCTCTTTTCCCTTGCTGCTCAAGAGCTAATTGTTATTATTCCCCTGGCAGAAAGGGGAAAGCTGAGGTATTAGCCAAAGGTTTTGGAGCTGCAAAGAGCAGCATGGGACATGCTCCCCCCCTCCCCATGCTGTCCCCAAATCCCCAAGGACAGGAGCAGCCAAGTCATGCTCAGCACTCTGGCTGCAGAACCCCTCATCTCTGCAGTAATGGCAGCATTTTACTTCTCGTTTTGACTTGTTTTGCCTTAACACATGGGACCAAGAATCTAGTGACAGTAATGGGAAGGGGGCCGAGTACCTGGAAGGAGGAACCCCAACATAGCAGCACATGCACATTCTCCCATGGGGAGGCATCTCCACTCCCAGCCCCCTTTAACGGCAGCTGACGTAAAACACGGCTTGTTTTGAGGAGAAGGAGCTGACCTAGGGGCGTCCCCCCAAACCCTCCCCAGCCCTCCCCACCAGCGAGAAAAGGAGCTAAAAGTGCTACGTACAGCTCCAAAGCTCACCATTGGTGACCGGCCGTAGGCGGCAGCGGCGGCGGCGGCCGCGCTCATCTGCGGGGGGAGGTTGTGCAGCCCCGCGTAGGCGCCGGGGCTGGTGAGGGACCCGTTCATCTCGTGGTGCCCCATCATGGCGAAGGGGGCCGCGTAGGAGCCCGCGATGGAGATGGGCGTGCGCAGGGCCGAGGCTGCGGGAGGGACGGGCACGTGGTTAGGACACAGAGCGTGGCAGCGTCCACGGGGTCATCCGCGATGGGAGAGACCCCTGAGGTCACCGAGTCCAACCTGCGACCCGTCCCTGCCTTGTCCCCCAGCACAGAGCACTGAGTGCCACGTCCAGTTATTCCCTGAACCCTGCCAGGGATGGGGACTCCACCATCTCCCTGGGCAGCCCCTTCCCAGGAAGAAATTCCATTGTTTTTCAGCCCGGGCCTTCCCTGGCACAGCTTGAAGCCACGTCACAGATCACAGAATATCCTGAGTTGGAAGGGACCCACAAAGATCATTAAGTCCAACTCTTAAGTGAACGGCCCGTACAGGGATTGAAGGCACAACCTTCCTGTTACCAGCACCCTGCTCTGACCAACTGAGCTAACCCCATCTCATGTCCAGATGTCCTCTCACCCCAGAGCTGCAATGGCTGGGCCTCCCTCCTCACCCCACCTCTGACACGGGGACCACCCCAGCCAGACCTGGATCAGGCCCCCCATAAACCCGATTTCCCCTTCAAGGTGCTGTTTCCCACGGGCAGGGACGAGCCGGAGCCGTGCCGGGCACAGCAGCGGCCCCGGGCCGGTACCCACCCAGGGGGTCCATGCCGGTGGGCTTGCCGGGCATGGGCCGCAGCCCCGGGGTGCTGCTGGTGCCCGGGGTGGGCGCGTCGTTCCGCGGCGTCGGAGTGTTCGACTTGAGCCCGGGCGTCGACGACTTGTCGTTCTGGTGGAGAAGGGATGGGAAACAAGGGGTGAGGTTCCAGCACCAGCGCCCCCAGCCCCCAGCGAAGCCCCACAGGGCGCAGGACGTACGTGGCCCAGGTCTTTAGTCTTGGAGGAGGGAGTGCTGCTGGAGGAGGCGACCGAGGCCGGGCTGTTGGGAGCGTCCCCCTTCTTCAGCCCACGGGCTTTGTCCAGGCCGTTCTCGGGGGGCGAGTGGGCCGGGCTGACCCGGGGGGTGGCGGGATCCTGTGGGACAGGAGAAAGCCTTGGAATCCCCTGTGGCAGGGTGGGCTGCCTCTGGCATCACCCCAAACCCCACAGTGGCACGGACAGAGGGGCAGATCCACCTACTAGGACTCACCTCGTTGGAGACGTCGACCACCAGGTCATCGCTCTTGTCACCATCGCTGTCCTGGAACACAAAGTGAGTCACACCCTGCAGAGAGCCCCAAAAACTGGAGTGGGGGCACCCCCTGAGGAGCTGAACCATCCCTCCACAGCACCAGACACTTAGGGGGGATATTAGGGAAAATTTCTTCCCTGAAAGGGTGGTCAGGCATTGGAACAGGCTGCCCAGGGCAGCAGTGGAGTCCCCAGCCCTGGAAGGATTTAAAAGCCATGTGGATGTGGCACTTGGGGACAATGTTAGTGGTAGTAACACAGCACTGGCAGTGCTGGGGGACAGTTGGACTTGATGGTCTCATAGGGCTTTTCCAACCTAAATGATTCCATGGTTCTATGACCCACACCATACCTGGAAAACGTTACCCAAACCCGCTGTCCCCCACCCCACGTCCTGCCTGGTCGTGTCCCTGGCGCTCCCAGTGTCCCCTGTCACTCACATATCGGCTCATGCTGTCCTTCTCCTCTGCTTTCCTCTTCTTGGAGTCGATGCTGTAATCCGTGGAGCTCCGGTGCTTCTCGCTGGCTCTCAGGCTCTCCGAGGGCGACACGGAATTATTCTGCAATGCCACAAGAAGCTTTGAAGTTGGAAACAGAAGGATTAGGACTACATCAGCAGCAGCAGCAGCAGCTTAGAAGGTGCCACATATAGCCCTGTCCCAGCAGCGGGGTGAGACCCCGTGGCTCCCACCACACCAGGGAGCAGGGAACAGGATCCAGTTGACAGGATCGGACACCACCCTCACTGTGAGCCCTGGGAATGCTGCGAGGCTGCTCAAGGACACCTGAACCCCTTCACTGCACAAGCACAGCAGGAAAAACAGAGGAGGTGGTTGTTGTTAAAAAGGCAGACCCTGAGAGGGAGATGTGGGACATTCCAGCAGCTCCCAGTCATCACTGGGATCCACCAGTGGGAACTGGTGAGTGCAGAGTGGGGAAAAGCTGTGCTCCCTAAAATCAGCCCCATCTCCCTCATCCTGTGCTCCCCATGGAAGAACAGAAGCTTCCCCCCAGCCCTGGGCAGGGACAGGTCTCTGCACAAAGGGTGGCACCATGGATGGGCATCAGCAGAGCTGGGGGGCCTCATCCAGGAGGAGCAAAGAAACCACTGCATCCCATTCCCAACCTCAGCAGCTGAGCTCTGCCAAGCCAAAGGGCACCCAAAAAACATCCAGGAAACCCCCTGTGACCAGGAGCACCAGAGCCCAGTATCCACAAGGATGCCCTGCTCAGGGGGACTTCTGTCCTTGCTTCGAGCAGCGAAGCCCAGGAGATCCAGCATTCCCAGGAAAGCCCCAGAGCCCATGGGTGCTTCCTCTGGCACCGGCACAGCTGGGAGGCCTCATCCAGAAGGAACAAAGGAACGGCTGCATCCCAGCTCCAGCACCAGCAGCTGAGCCAAAGGACATCCACAAAATATCCCAGAAAACCCAGCGACCGGGAGCAGCAGAGCCCAGAGCCTGGGGGGACTTCTGTCCCTGCTTCAAGCAGCAAAGCCCAGGAGGCGCCGACATTCCCAGGAAAGCCCTGTGAATGCTGGGAGCAAAGATGGCAGCACAAAACCACCTCACGAGCGCCAGAGCACGCCCAGCCCTGATCCCACATCCCCCCCAGCACAGCCCCTTCCCCACATCCCAGCTTCCCTTCCCTGAGTTCCCGGGAGCAGCAGGAGAAATGCCCGTCCTTGCCGAGCCTGCCAGCCCCGCTAAGCAGCAGCGTTTCCTAAGCTGCTGTGCCTGCCTTTCTTCCCCGGCTGAAAGGGAGAACTAAAGCAGTTCATGTTTCTCCTCGGTCCCCAGTAAGCAGCTTTGGATAACACCGAGCTCTTTCTTCCCAGGCAGTCATGCTGAAAACCCTCGCAGCTCCCGGAGAATCATGTCAAGCATTTAGAGGCATCGATCCATTCAGCGCCGCCGCTGGCCCGGCGCCAAGGAACTAAATATTTTTTATTGCACAGGCAAAGGCTGGGGAAAATATGAATGACTAACGCTGATTACGGCGCATTAAACCTCCCCCGGGAACACCCCGGCTCCGGGCTTATGGATCGGGAACCTTCCCACCTCCGACGGCCCCCTGCCCGCCCGAGGAGCGGGTTAATGATGCCCAATTCCCCTCTCCCCCCTTAAAGAGCACTTTCCTTCCCACCCGCCCCCGGCTCTCAAAAGGCCCATTTGTGGGCTCGGGGATGGCAGGAAATCGCTGCAAAGCCGCGGCTCAGCCGGGCTTTGTCCTGGCAGCTTTTCACACGGAATCACTGGGGTTGGGAAAGACCTCCGGGATCACCGAGGCCCCCCTGTGCCCCATCCCCACCTTGTCCCCCAGGCCAGAGCACTGAGTGCCACGGCCAGGCCTTCCCGGGACACCTCCAGGGCTGGGCACTCCACCAGCTCCCGTTCCAAGGCTTGACAGCCCTTTCCATGAATCACAGAATACGCTGAGTTGGGAGGGACCCACAGGGATCATGGAGTCCAACTCCTGGCCCTGCACAGGACCATTCCCAAGGGTCACACCGCGTGGAGGAATTCCTTCTGATGTCTCATTTCCCTGAGCCAGTGGTGTTGTGCACACCAGGGTGTGGGGGGTCCAGCTGGGCCGCACTGCATGGTGAGGACAGCTTCTCCCCCCCAGTATCCTCACTGCCTCCCCATCCCTGCTCCAGGGAAACCAGAACCCACCCGCTGCCCCTGAGGTGTCAAGGGACACGCACAGAGGCACCGGTACCCTCCAAAATCCAGGGATTCGGGTGGTTTGGGAACTGCTTGACCCTCCAAATCTGACTTAACGTGGTGTAATAACCAAACCATCGCAGCAGATGAGATGACCCAAGATAATGGGAGCGTGATCAGGAATAAAACAGCTTTCCCAGTCACTAAAAGGATTTTGGAGCCAACTGGGCTCTCTCACAACCAAGCCATGAGGCTCTGCCCCAAGCAAAGAGATTTAACCCAGATCTCAGAACCAGGTGACCCCACTCATCCCAGCACAGCTCTTCAGGCAGGGTAGGAGCTCCAGATTGCCTGTTTTTTATTATTTAACAAGACCTGTGCAAAAGGCAGCCCTGGAGCTCCCACCTACAAAAAGGGTTTTGAAGGGATAAAAAAACCAAAACCACACAGCCACCAGAAACTGGGGGAAAAGGAGGCAATGGGACTTACTGCACTTGAGTCTCGCTCTGTCAGGAGATGCCGGGGCAGACGTGAGGTCACAGCCAAAATAAAGGAGACAGACAAATACAGCAAGTTAGAATAAGTCTTAAACCAGAAAATAAACCAAGAAGCTCCTCACGCTCTGAACTCAAACCCTATCTGGGCTCTCTCTGGCTTTAAAATCCTCCTGTTCATCCAGCCCCTGCTCCCTCCTGCCCCTTTCCTTTTGTCCATGTGATTTATTTGGCAAAACACAGCTGGAAATGCCCTGGATCCAAAGGGAATGGCAGCAGCCTCTGGTGCTTGTCCCCAAAGCCACAACCTCCGGCAGTCCCATCTGCAGCCACAACGTGGTTTAGCCATTAATTCGTGCCCAACAGCCCCATTTTCCCTGGGATGTCCTGGCAATCTGAATCCATGCAGGGAAAGGAATGTAACTGGATAAACTGCTAAGGATAATTTTGTCTCACTGTTCTCTCAGGGACGAAAAACACCTCCAATCCCCCAGCAGAGCCCAGCAGTTCAGAGACCCCACGAGTTCCAGTGCCAGCGGATGCAGAGAGGAGCAGCCCCCTGGCCCCTCGCTCTCACCTCTGTGGTCCAGGTCATGGTGGTTCTTCTCGTCCTTGACGGCGAGGTGGGCCTGGCTGCCCAGGGCTCCGAGGGCCAGCAGCCCCGAGCTGGTGCCGGTGACGGGCGGAATTCCCGGCGGCTGGAGCCCCGAGGGATGCGGCGGCAGCTGGACCGGCGGCCCGTGGGCGGCGTGGGAGAGGTGCTGGGCCTGGAGCTGCTGCTGCTGCAATGAAAGCACCAGTGAGGCGGGGAGGGGCAGGCGCTGGGGGCACCGAGCGGTGCCGGGAAGGGACGTTCCCAGTGTCCCAGGTGATGCCCCGGGAGCTGCCCCGCTGGCACGCCTGGAAGGAGAAGCCCCGTTAGCAGGAGGGACAGAGGGTGCCCAGGCACGAGCCCCATGCCAGGAGTGCACACGTGGCACACCCTCCCCGGGATCATCCCTCAGTCACAGGAACACGCCATTGCTGCAGACCTGGTTAGTTTGGGGTTTACAGCAGGTAAAAGCAAAAAAGAAATACAGGAATCCCACCCAGGAGGCAGAGAGTGGCCTGGGCCAGAGTGTAGAGGCTAAACCAGCCAGACAGAGAAAATTCCAGCAGCCAGGATCCTCCCACACCTCAGGAAAGCAAGTTTTGCTAATTTACTCAGGACCAGCTTTAGGGTGTGCCCCAGTCCCATCCCACCATCCTGTGCTCCCAACCCCTTCTGACATCACTGGCTGTCCCTTGCACTGGATAAATCATGGAGGGACCCCCCAGCTCCACCACAGGGCTGGGCATCACCCCCACATTCCCTGGCACACACACAGGGAGCTGCAGCCCAGCTGGGACAGCTCCCAGGTGCTCCCAGGGGATTTTTGGGAGCCGTGAGTCCAAGCTGTCCCAGCACGCACTCATCCAGCCATGGGGATTGATTCCCTGCTCCATTTCAGCTGCAAAAAGCTGAACTACAGCCCTGGGGAGAGGAAAGGAAAACCAAACATGTCCCCAGCGATTCTATTTCAAATACAAACTTGGAAGAAAACCTGCTGAAATCCGAGGAGCTGCTTCCAAGAGTCCCCGAGCCATCCCTCCTGCAGCTCCTCCGCTCCCAGGACACCCCTGGTCCAGCCAGGAGGGTCTTGGAGCTGGCACTCCTGTCTGGGACCCTTCTGCCTGCACCCACAGCCCCCTCAAGCAGCACCCCAGTAGCTCCCAGTGAAGTCACACGTGGGCACCAGCAGGAATCACGAGCTGGGAGGGGACAGCTGAGCTGCAGTGGAGCCTCCCAGCCCCCTCCAGATCCCCACAACCACCGTGGATCAGGATTTCTCCTCAGTGCCAGCAAGCACCAGCCTGTGTCCTGCCCAGGGCACCCAAAAGGCACAGACAAAGAGCAGGACCTGCTGCCACCCGGCCCAGCCCCAGGGACACCACCAGGAATACACCACCAACATCCCAGGTGTGGAGGACTCCGTGATTCCAACAGTTCCGTCATGGACATTTCCAGCAGAACTGGAAGGAGACACACCCAGGTGCCCCACACCCCTGGAAGTGTCCAAGGCCAGGCTGGACAGGGCTTGGAGCAACCTGGGCTATGGAAGATGTCCCAGGGCAGAGGGTGGAACTGGGTAAGCTGTAAGCTCTTTTCCAAGCCAAACCATCCCGGGATTCTGTGGTAAGTTCTCCCACGCCAAGGCCCAGTTTTCATGGGAACAGCTCCGGCCAACTCCTCATGGAGGGGCTGTCCTGGGGCAGCAGAGATGGGCCAGGCTGTCACACTCCAGGCACAGCAGGACAGAGCAGCCCCTTCCCAGGGCTGCATTCTAAGCCTTGTGTGATGGAGAGGGAAATCCTCGGCCAGGATGACATCTGGGGTCGGAGCTGAAGGCAGGAGCCACGTTATCTCCAAACAGCTTCTTCCAGGCAGCCCCGAGGTCCCGGCTGAAGCCAAAGGGAAAAGGCAATTAGGCCTCTGGTATAGGAAAAGCGTAAATCACTGTGCCCTCAAAAAGCAGGAGCTGGAAGCTTCTCCCAGGCTGCTCCATCCGCAGGGCAAGGACAGGAAGCATCCTCAGGATCACCATTCCAGGAGTGTCCTCCAACAAGGAGAGCTGGTAGGGTGAGGCAGCACCACGAGGGGCGATTCCCTCAGTAATCCCATCTCCTGCCACACTCACATGCCAAGATCATCCTTTCAACACCAAAGCAAATGGAACAGATCCTCAGATCTTCCTGAAACCAATGAGGCTCCTCCCAATCCCAATTCCACATGATTTCCAGCCACTGAAGCGAGAGGCAGGGCTGGCCATTGTATGAGAACATCACCCAGAGAACGGTCCCAGATGGCTTTCCAGCCCAGCACAGTCCTCTCCTGCAGGCTCTCCAGCAGTGCCCATCCCTGCAGGGCCAGAACACACCGAGATCCAACGTTTTATCCTCAGCAACCTCCACCTTAAACATCTGCACGGCTTAACTCATCCCAGGAGCCCCAAAAAAGAGATGTGGTCACGTGGAAATCCAGGCAGCAACACTCCATTGCCAGGATGATGATGGGGATCAGAGCCCCAGCACAGCCCCAGGGGACAACACAGCTCCACCACAGTGACACAGCAGCACCCGGAGCCTCACCCTCCAGCAGAGCAGGAAACTGGTTTTTCTTCCTTTTCTTTAGGCTGTCAACAAATAAATCCATCCAAGGGCTCCGTGAGCTGCGGTAACAGCCCCTCACAGCAGCCCCGCTCCGGGGGACATGGAAACCAAGGTCAGGACATAACATCCCACTGTGGCTCAAAATAGCACTGAAAGGTGTTTTCCTCCCCTTGGCAGCAGGAACTGGTGAGCAGAATCCACATGGGAATCCTCACTGGTTGGAAACCTTGTCCCTGCATCCAGCACTGCAGCTCCATGGAATAGCCTTGTCCCTGCATCCAGCACTGCAGCTCCATGGAATAGCCTTGTCCCTGCATCCAGCACTGCAGCTCCATGGAATA
>JAYRBT010000018.1:1238400-1252269 GCA_036023395.1 Myiotriccus ornatus | reverse complement strand
TGCCCAGAGAAGCTGTGGCTGCCCCTGGATCCCTGGAAGTGTCCCAGGCCAGGCTGGACGGGGCTTGGAGCAACCTGAGCTGGTGGAAGGTGTCCCTGCCCGTGGCAGGGGGTGGGAATGGATGGGCTTTAAGATCCCTTCCCACCCAAGCCATTCCAGGATTCCGTGATTCTATTTTAAGGAGAAATCTCACATTTCCTGCTCTGGGGGGATGGTGGGCAGGAAAAGCCCAGGGAGCATCTGCCACCAGGAGCCATGTGTCCAGGAGGGCACCAGCACGGGGGCAACAGCTCAGGGGAGACCAGCGTGGGTTTAGTCCCTGGGAGATGGACTGGGGTGACCCCGGGATGAGCACAGACCCCCCGGATCCCCTTGGTGAGCACAGTCCACCATGGGGCCGGGGGATACTTGGCTCTCCCGCCACGCTCCCCCACAGGCAGTGCCCTCATTGTATTCAAATCTGATTCATTTCATCCAGAGGACAAAATTAGAAAATCAGCCTAATTCCCAGGAGCCTTGTTAAATCAATACAACATACATCAAGCAGGCAAGGCACAATGCAAGGCTGAGATAAAATTAGAATGAGTCCCCCTGGGTGGGTTGATATCAGCTCTACATTTCGGAATTGGCAGGCACTTTTGCATAATTTATCAATTACAAACAATTTAATTCATCCAGAATAATGAGTTGCGGGGCAGCTTCTGATGAGTTAAATGACACGGGGGGCGATGGCTGTGGTGGACTCGGAGGAGCACCCACCCAAAATCAAGCTATCCCAGGGGCAGAGGAGGGCAGGGGACCATGGGGGGGACCCTGGGCTGGCAGGGCCTCCAAAAATGTGGATGCTGCAGCGGAGATGACTCTGCTGTAGGTGAAGAGACAGATGGGACACAAGGCAAGGGACACCAAAAGGAGATCCAAGTCTTCCCCACCAGGACCCTGGAGCCAAGAGTTCCGAGCAGTCCCAGCACTATCTCCCTGTCCCAGTAAGGGAAGCACAAAAAGGTTAAGGGGAGGTTATTTGAAAGAACAAAAGTGATAAAAATCAAAAGCCTTTCTGCTGCTGAGAGGAGCCTTTAGAAGGTTCTGAAGCATTTCCTTCCTGCAGCCCTCTTTTGTTCCTCTGCCCATCGCCCCGGCGGGGCCGAGGGCTCCTCCGGCCGCAGCCCCGCTCCGTTCTCACCGAGAACAATAGGAGTGGCTCTGGGAGAGGGCAGCTGGAGCTGCACGCCAGGATGACACCCCTTGCAAATGCCTCCTTCCCTCCCTGTCCCCCCCTCCCCGACGGAGCACCGGGATCCTGCTCACTGCTTTCATGCCGCCTCACACAGATATTAAAGCCAAGAAGTTAAGTGGTGCATAATTATGGCATTGTAGTCGCTAATTATAATCCCACAATGAAATCAGGGCTGTGCAGGGATGGCCGCAAAGACCTGATGGTTTGGAGCAGGCTCATTCCTGAACCCTCGGAATTCCTCGTTAAAGCCGTGAGGACCTGCAAGGAGGATTCAGGGAAAGGGGGAGGCGGATAAAAACACCCCCAGCCCCATTAACCTCCTCCCAGCCCACCTGCCCAGGGATTGGCTTCCAGAGCCTTTGAGGAGATAAATTTTATGGAGAGGGTGCAGGACCCGTGGAGCATCCAGGCAGAGCCCATGGAGCATCCAGGCACAGCCCATGGACCGTCCAGGCACAGCCCATGGACAGTCCAGGCACAGTCCATGGACCATCCAGGCACAGCCCATGGACCATCCAGGCACAGCCCATGGACAGTCCAGGCACAGCCCATGGACAGTCCAGGCACAGCCAGGCCCAGTGCAGCAACACAGCTCCGGGTGCAGATCTGCCCTCTCCAGCCTTTCCAGCCCGGATCCATCCCTGTCTGTTTGTATCCCTCTCTGGAGCAGCCTAATAGCTCTGTCCGCTCTCCATCCCGGGAGGTGATTTATGAGGTAATTTGTGTCTCCTCGGCGGTGCCGGCCCCGTGTCACCGTGTAATGGGATGATGGAAGTGCCGGCGCAGGCACCGGGCACTGACACCGCAGCAAATGGGACCCGTCCAAACTCGAGGGCCCAGAATCGATTCGTCGCAATTTCTGAGCTTTTGGTTTTGCTGAGGAAAGAAAGATAAAAAATATACAAATTACAGTGGCTTGCTGGGGCCTGGCTCCTGTGGGCAGCCGGGAGGGTGGAGGGAACGGGGATGCTGCTGAGCCTCTGCCCAAATCCTGGGAACTGTGTGTGCACATGGCTCAGGACTCAGCTGATTGAAACTCAAATTCCTAATGACTTTTCCATGGGTGTTCCACACTTTGCAGTGGGGGATTGGTGCCTGCATCACCCAGTGTGGCTGGGAGAGAGGGGGAGGATGGGAGGGATGTCAGGGCGGGAGGGATGGGAGGGATGGGAGGAATGGGGAGGAATGAGAGGAATGGGAAGGATGGAGAGTGATGGGGGAGGATAGGGAAGAATGGGAGGGATGGAGAAGGATAGGGGGGATGGGAAGAGGGGTGCAGCATGGGCAGGGCACAGGGAGCCTGCAGCTCCTTCCCAAGGATGTTCCCCCCGCCCCGTGCCCAGGCTCAGTCCCATCCACCTCCCGCAGTGTCAGCAGCGGGTTACGGCAGTAAATGGGGTGCTGCTTAAAGCCCGGGCTGGAAACCACAGCATGCTCTAATTCACACTGGAATTTCTATTTATTAAGGTAATTAACCCACTCAGGGAGCTGTGCTGGGAGCAGCGTGAGTGAATCAGCGCTCCGGGGAGCAGAGCCCGGGCCAGGACCCCGCGGAGGAGCGGGATCAGGAGGGATGCAGCCCCCAGCCCCCTCCTCTGACCCCCCAGTCTGCCCCCGTGCCTCTGCTGTGGACTGGAACGTCCGAGAGGACCAGCAGCCGAGCAGAGAGGACTGAAATCCCACCTCTCCGTCAGGGACTGCAGCAGCCTGGGACACACCGGAGGGATGCGAGGCACATGGGGAAGCTGCGGCCCGGCCGGGCCGTCGGGCTGCGCCCAGGATCTCCCACACTGATAACCATCGGCCCAGGGCGTGGTCGGCATCAGCAGCTCAAAGGGGATTAGCAGGGAAGTGCCGCTGGATCCCGGGACGCGCAGAGCTCGCCCGCCGCTGGCAGGCCGGGTTGGTTTTCGGGAGGTTGGGATGTACGATAGGGATCTGCCGCAGCCCTCGGTGAGGCACCGGGCACACCCTGCCCGGGAACGGCCCCGCTCCTCCATTCTCAGCTCCCCCAGACAAGGCACCGGATGCTGGAGCAGCCCGGGGGTCACTCTGGATGCCCCAGACCCACTGGAATAACTCAGGATAACCCCAGGAGGCTGGTTTCATAGAATCATGGAATAGAACCATGGAATAGCTGGGGTGAGAAAAGACCACCCCCTGCCATGGGCAGGGACACCTCCCATTATCCCAGGTTGTTCCAAGCCCTGTCCAACCTGGCCTTGGACACTTCCAGGGATCCAGGGGCAGACACAGCTTCCCTGGGCAACTTGTGCCAGGGCCTGCCCACCCTCCCAGGGAAGGATTCCTTCCCAATATCCCACCTAACCCTGTCCTCTGGCAGAGAGAAGCCATTCCCTGTGTCCTGTCACTTGTTGGAGGTCCCTCTCCAGCTCCCCTGGAGCGCCTTTAGGTGCTGATTTGGCTCTCAGGTGCTCTCCAAGCACCAGCAACAGGGCAGGATGAGCTGGCACACATGTCAAAAAAACAAAACCCTGATGAAGCCAACCAGAAGAACCCAGCGCTAATGAGCAGCTGGAAATCAGCAGCCAAAACCTGTTTTGGCTCGGGGTTGCCGCCCCGACGTGCCAGACGAGGCCGGGAGCTCCGGGGGAGGAGGAGGATGCCCCGAGGGCGCTTCGGAGATGAAACGGGGTTTTGTAAATCCGCGTCTGCACCCAGGGCTGGAGAAGGGCTGGTCGGGGCCAGGGAGGGAGCACCCAGCGCCCTGACTCACCCGCTCCTCCGAAGGGTGCCCGAAACCCGCCCGCCGCCCTCGGCTGCCCGGCCCGACGCAGCTTTACACACCCGAAAAACACCAGGGAGGCAAAAGGGAAAGTAAAATCTGATTTCAGCACTTTCTGCCTTTTTTGCCCTCCCCCCCCCCCCTTAAATTCCTTGTTATTATTTTTATTAGCCTCGCTGCTTTGGCTGCGGGGCCTCTCGCAGAGAATGGAGTGTCGCGTGGGTGTTACCGGCTGCTGGCGCTTTCCCCGGCTTCAGAAAGAAATGCCAATTACTAATTTCATGGAGATAAGCCATTCCGAAGGAGGAGAGAAAAAAAAAAAAAAAAAAAGAAGGGGAAAAAAAAAAACCAGGAAAAAAAGCCCTCCCAGCTTTGAAATGCGAAAGGCGCCTGCATTCATTCGGTTATTTATTTATTTACATCCGTGCCAGGGACACTGGGATTGCTCAGTTCAGTCCCCAGACAGAGGGATGGGAGCAGCACCCGAGGGGCATCTCTGGAAGATGGAATTGAGATATGTATGTCTGTATGTTGGAGTTGTGCGTCTGTGTGTTCACATGCACACGTGACCCTGTGCCGATGTGGATCCTGCATCCAGCTGGATGTGGTTCCCAATCCCGTGAGCCTCAGGGCCTCAGCCTTCTATCCCACTGGTATCCCACAGCATCCCACCATCAACAGCACAAGGCAATGCCCGTCTCAGCTCCTGCCTCCCATCCGGCTCCCACAGCCCCGTAAACACCGAGGGCAAGGGCTGGGGAGGGAAAATAATGGTGCCCGGAATTAATCTGGGTGTAGTTTGCATTTTTATTGCTCCAGCCTCAGATTCCAGCCTACAGAAAGGTTTCAAAAAGGATTAGATGCCATAAAACCTTTAATAATCCTCCCACATCTTACGTTTAATTATTGTTTTTACACATGCGGAGCCAACATGCCTGCAGCGAGCAATCAGCGATCACATGCCACTCCTCCTGCTTTCCTGCTCTCCCGAGTGTCTCCGGCGGGATTAACCAGCGCCCGGTTTTCCACGGCTCGCCCCTGCCGTGGCTGGGAGCTGTCCTCCTTCCCAAAAACCCTCCTCCCCCGGGATGCAGCCCTATATAGGCTCGCCCCGGCTGCAGCTGGCTCATTCCTCTCCAGCTGCCACTGGGGGACAGGGATGTGCTCCGTGTGCTCCACGGGGGGAGCTGGGACCGGAGCTGATGGGGGGACACACTCTCAGTGTCCTCGTGAGAGCCACTGAAATCGCTCCTGGCTGGGAATTACAAACAAATCCTCGGCTCCAATTATAAACCTCCTGCTTGGAAGGAACATTTTGTCGCTAATTTGGTGCCATCGAAGTTGTTGTTGTTTGGGGGGGAGGGGGGGAATCAGAGCTTTTAATCATTTTTTTTCACCTCAGCAGCTTCTCCTTGAGCCGAACAGCCATGGAGAGGTTTCAGCTGTAAGAAAGGAAAATCACATGAATGTGAAACACCTCCCAGTGCTTTTCTGGGAATATTTTACAGGCTCCATTATTCACAATAAACTATTTCCAAGCACCTGTCACCCTGCTGAGAGTGGCTCTCCACCCTGCGGGGATGGCACAGGTGTCACATCCACAGGGACACGGTCCTGCGGGTCACACACAGGGACTGGGGCACAGGGAGGGGATGAATAACTCCAGAGGGCAGACTCTGCTCCACGAGGCTCCCACTGAATTGGTTTATTATTATTATTATTCATTATTATTGTTATTATTATTCATTATTACCATCATTATCATTATTGTTGTTGTTATCTTAAGTGCTGTTTCCCCCATTGCCTGCAGCGTGACTCAATGGGGGATGAGTTTTCCCAGATATTTCTGGACTGGGGGAACCAGCCAAGGCCAGAGCAGCTTTTCCACTCCTGTGCCTGCTGCTTCTCCCCTGGGACAGACATTTGCCAGCAAATCCCTTTCTCTTTAGGAATTTTCCCCATTTTGACCCAGTGGTGAGGTGGGACAGTTCCAGTCTGGGATCCCGTAGTCACCTCCCAGGCTGACACCCAAAAACATCTGGAAGCAGAGCATGTTCCATCCCTGGAAGTGTTCCAGGCCAGTTTGGATGGGGCTTGGGGCAATCCGGTCTCGTGGAAGGTGTCCCTGCCCATGGCAGGGGTGGAATGAGATGAGCTTTAAGGTCCCTTCCAACCCAAACCATTCCAGGCTGGCAGTCTCCAGATCAGAGCCTCAGGAAGCTGCTCAGGGTGCAGGCAGAGCTCTGTGTGAGCTGCTCTGAGCCCTTTATCCTCTGAAACATCAAAAGTTTCAATTATTCTGACTGTGACTCATTTCTGATGAAGACTTTTCTCAGAAGCAGCTCAGTAGGTGGGACAGGCACCCAAGGCTGTGCAGCATCAGCAGAGCCATCAGAGCCACCTCCCTGAGGGCACTTCGCTCTTATCTGGGAGGATTTAGGGGTCTGTGCCCAGAGGAAGCCCCTCAGCTGGGCACAGACACACGGAACAATCACTCATTTCTTTTGGTCCCATTAAAATCTTGCCCTCCAAAACCCAGAGCAGCCGGACAAAGGCGGCCTGTGCTCCCCAGATGTTTTATTCATGCACAGCCTGGAAGCACAAACAAGCCCAGCTATTCTGCTGCCCCAATCCTGCCTTTGTGCTCTATGGCTGTGGGGATGGGAATGGCAAAGAGGGGCTGGATCCTCCCTGCAGCCTGGGACTTGTTCCTCTGCCACTGGAGCAGCTGCTCCCCCCTCCAGACCTGCTCAGAACAGGCTGGTTCAGCACCAGAAGTTGCAATTCTTTCCCAGTTTCTCTAGCTGATGGCACTCCCTCATCTGGGGGCTCAGGACCAGCGTGTGATCCTCTTGAGGGCCTGGGGACCGCCCTTGCTCCCAAGCCAGCTCCAGCAGCAGGAAAGGGCCACCTGCAAACAAAGCAGTAATAGAAGAGTCAGCCTTAGTCTCACCCTGATTGTTTCTAATTGAATATTAATACCATCTTGATCTTCCTCTAATGCTCCATTTAATCTGCATGTTTGTCTTATTTTCGTTGCAGGCAGAGGATTTGGGCACATGTGAAGCCAGGCCACGGCTCCTGCAAGTGGAGTCGGAGAGCTAATTCCATATGGAAATAACTGCAAATTCAACTACTCGAGTCATTAGAGAGGAAGTCCCAGGGCCCAGGGACTGGGGTGGCATCACCACAGCCCTGCTCAGCAGGATGGAGTGGAGCTGCAGTGGGGGGCACGGCCATGTCAGGGTGGGAGACATGGGCACCTTGGGGCAGGTGACATCACCATCTTGGGGTGTGGGACATGGGCATCAAATCTCCATCCACATGTCCATCTGGCTCTGAATTCCTGGTGCTCTCAGTGAGGACGACCCCGCTGGCCACGGCAAAGCCAGATCAACATCCAGGGGCTGGCGGCAACCAGAGCTCCAGGTGTGACTTCATTTTCCTGCTCGAACCTTCTCTGCTCAGGATTCCCAACATGTCCTGGGACATGAGACAAACAGGCCCCAGATGAGTACAACACCATTTACAGACACCTGAGATGTGCCTGGGTGGCACTGTGTGCCCTCCCCCGGAGCAGGGCTCGGCCACCCCCCGTCCCACACAGCGCCACCCTCCCCGCCCGTCCCGGTCTCCCCATCCCACCCACTCCTCCAGGAACACGCAGCTCCGCCGCCACTGCCGGGTGGCTGGTGAGTAATGGGCCGGTTTAATCCCTTCCAGAACCAGGATAACCCCGAAGGATGCGCCGGCGGAGGAAGGTGCTGGAGGAAGGCGTTAGCACGGGAGGCGTGCAGCGAGCGCCGCTGCCAGAAATACCAGAGGAATTAGCAAATTGGGTTGCAGCTCTCAAGTGAAACCATTTATTGAGGAGGGACTGTTCCTTCTTGTAACCCTCCGTCATCAGCACTCGCTGCGAAAATTTAACTGTGTCAGACTGAGGCGGCCCCGCGGGTCCCGGGGCTACTGCTGTGGGTTGGGAGACTCACTCATTGCCCAACCTACGCCATTTGCAAGTCAAGTGGGTTTCTTTCTTCGCCTTGTAATTGCTGAGGGCTGGGAAAGCCTTACTAAGCAGCCGTCTGGTGCTGAGGTGTGCTGGGCTCACACCAGGCCCGGCCCCTGGCTTATCTCCTGCCGCCGGACACCAGCCCGGGGAGCTGCAGTGGGATGGATGTGTCAGGGCTTGAGCAGACTTTGGGGGATGCACCTCCCTCTGTCATGGTGGCAGCAGCAGCCTCATGGACCTGCTCTGTCCCCTCCTCGTGGTGGCTTCAGGAGCCACGTGCCCACAGCCCCACGTGCTCCTGGATGCCCTCGGGAGGGGAACACCAAAAATCCATTGTAATCCAGCGGCATTTCAGTCTCTTTAGGGCTGACAGGACAGAAAGCTCGAGCAAGTCAGCTGCTCACCCTGCTCTGAAGGGACCAGAGGGAACAGCCCATCCAAGGAGTTTTAGAAGCACAGAATGGTTTGGGTTAGAAGGGACCTTAAAAATCATCTCATTCCACCCCCCTGCCATGGGCAGGGACACCTTCCACTAGCCCAGGTTGCTCCAAGCCTCATCCAGCCTGGCCTTGGACACCTCCAGGGATGGGGCAAGGAGAGCTGGGATGGGGAAGTTTAACTCCTTTAATATTTATTTGAAGGACTTTCACATGGACAATGCTCAGAGTGTATAAAACACCTCGTGGCTCAGAAAGCAGGGAGGGAAAAGGTCTTTCCAATGCGGTGCCGAGGTAACAGGAAAGCCAGACCAAAAGGAAAGGGAAAAAGGGAGCTCCCTGTTATTTATTGGGAACAAACACAAACCTGGTGAAGAAGGAAACTTAGAAAGAAGATGGAGCAACTGCCGGGTGAAGGAGGCTTTGGCCTCCCAGGGGCACGAGGAGTTCGTCTGGGGTTGGGCCAGACCTGGTGACACCCAAAACTGATCCCTTCAGCGCTCGGCCTTGCGTGCCAACCCCTCGCTTTGGCCCCTGAGCTGTGTCATGTCCCAGCCTCCTCTTCAGCATCTCGAGGTCTCTGCCTCCGATTGCCTCTGGATGTGCAGCAATTTGGAAATGAGTCGCCCTTCTCTCGGGCTTTTGATGTAGCCCGGGAGGAGGTGCGTGGTGAGCAGTTGCTTCACTGCTGTTTGTGCAACCTCGCTGCAAATCCCTTATTATTCACGATGCTATCTTGCCACTTGATATGCATAATAGCTCAAAGGTACCGTTGACTGCGTTTTTCCAGCTCTTTGATGTGCCAGCGATAACTTGTTTCTGTTTCGCAGCCATTAAGTTCGGTGGAAATCATTACACCGCCTTAAACGTGGGGCTGGTTCTTTAATCAGCACCGTTCTGGTCCCAGCCTCGGTGTTGCAATCTGTCATACGTGGAAAATATCCTCTTAACCCAGGTTAACAATTCTGGAGGAAGTGAGAGCAGTTTAGCAGAGTTTCTTCAAGGTCAGAGATCGAGGGCTGAGTCCTCGCAGGAGGCTCCTGCATCCCTGTGGGTGCAGCAGCTCCCTGGGTGGTGATGCTTGTGTGCTTTGAAGAAATGCTCGTGGCATGGACCAACCTCCCCTGAGGTCAGACACACGGGTACAGGCCAAAGCCACCCAGAGCTGACCCTGCCATTCACAGAATCACAGAATCCTGGAATGATTTGGGTTGAAGGGACCGTAAAGCTCATCTTGTTCCAAGCCCTGCCATGGGCAGGGACACCTCCCACGAGCCCAGGTTTCCCGGGCTGTGTCCACCCTTGGGGGCACAGGAGCACGGCCAAGGTGTCTCACACAGCAAGGAGGTGCATGAAAGAGGGGAGCAGAGCAGGGAGAGGCTTATCACAAAGCAGCAGCACAGCAGCTCCAGGAGGGAGCCTGGCAGAGCCCTACTCTGAAATTCAGGAGGAATTTCTCCGTGAAAAGGGCTGTCAGGCCTTGGAAGGGGCTGCCCAAGCGGTGGTGGAGTCCCCACCCCTGGAAGTGTCCAAGGAAGGTCCGCCTGTGGCACTCAGTGGGGAGACAAGGTGGGGGCCGGTCACAGGGTGGACTCGATGATCTTGGAGTTCTTTTCCGACCTCAGTGACTTTGGGATTCTGTGACCCTGTGTTCCTACAGAGCCCCTCAAAAGCCAGCGTGGTTTCCAGATGAAGGTTAGATTTGCTTTGCAA
Organism: Myiotriccus ornatus; assembly: GCA_036023395.1. Lineage (NCBI taxonomy): Eukaryota > Metazoa > Chordata > Aves > Passeriformes > Tyrannidae > Myiotriccus > Myiotriccus ornatus. The sequence goes on along the minus strand of JAYRBT010000018.1, from coordinate 1,242,127 downwards.
AACCTCAAACCACCCGTCCCACGACAGACGAGTGAGGTGGGAAAATCTTCTCCCATTAACCCCTCGGTGGCAGGGCCGCACTGGGAGCAGGATTCCCACAGCGAGGACGGGGCTGGCTGTGCCGCCCCCACGGGCACGGCCGCTGTGCTCACGTTTGCCTTTCACACTCATGCCAGGGCTCTGGCGAGCGATGATCCGGTTTCGTTTCCTGCTTTCTTGCAGCCTCGGCGTGTTTGGTTTGGCCTCCTGTGTCAGCGACACGAAAGCCTTGGCTATAAATACACCTCGTGTCTCCTAAGGCTTCGTGGCGTTTTCCTGCCCCTGCTCTTCGTCCCTTTGGGAAGTCGGGAGCTGGGAGCAGCACGTGAGCCGGCTCCGGCTCCGGTGATGCCAGCAGAGAGGTTCCCAGCCTGGGACAGCCCTCAGACAAAGCCACCAGCCCCTCCAGAGCCCTGCTCGGCTTGCAGATGTTTATCAGGGCCGATACAGCTGCGCTGGCTCTTTGCACAAGAGGAAGGGGAGGTTCTGCAGCGAAGAGCTGATCCCAAGCCCTGGCAGCGGAGCTCGGGGGTCACGGTGGCGCTGAACCCCAAAACGCTTTGGCACTGCTCATTCCGGGAGCTCCCAAACACCTCCAGGGCCTGCTGGCTGCAGACATTCCACCGAGGCCCTCCCTGGGGCCAGGGTGCCCGGCTTGTCCCGCCGATGTTCCCGCAGTGGCCCGGGCAGTGTTCCATGGAGCGCCCACGGGGTAAACACGGACACAGACACAGTAGCAGCCCAGTAATTACGGCCCTAATTCAGCAAAGCATCCCCACTTGTAAGGCACCTAAGCATGTGCTTAAAGTTAATTACACGCTTAAAGATCTTTCCTGAATAGGCATGGATTTAAGGCTGTGTTTGGTACCTCCTGTACTTAACTGTGATTCAGCTAAACACCTCCCCTGCAACCCAAACCCATCGGGAAGTGATTTCGGAGCTCGGCTCCAGCGCTGGAAACCAAACATCCCTGCTCCTCTCTCTGCAGGCTCGCTTTGTAGATATGAAAATAAATATCCTTCAGACTCTCATGGCTTTGTTTTCCTGCTGGCACTTCCCTCCCTGCAAGCCAGCGACTTCCAGGCTGGTTGGGAGCTGCAGAGACACGTGAAATGGCTTCTCTGACAGGATCGGGTACGGGGGGGGAAAAAAGCGAGACAGAGAACGCCTCGGTCGAAACTGCCCCGCTGCGAGACGGCAGAGCTGAACCCGCTCCCCCGCTCACAGTCAGTTTTTCCACCGCATTTGCATCTCTCTGCTCTTTTCTCGCTTTCCTCTGAGCAGCTTCTGCTCCACACTCGTGTGTGAACCCGGAGCTGTGGCTGCTGGTGGCTGTGTCCCCGCCGGAGGTTCACCGCTGTGGCGGGGCCGGGCCCCGGCAGGACCCCCCAGCAACAGAGAGCTGTGGTTGCTGCAGACGAGGGGCTGCTTGGAACCAGCTGCCCCCGCGGTGGCTTCTGCTTTGAGAGTCATTTCTTTAACAAATCAAGGCCGAGGGTTTTCAAGAGAAAAGGATTTCTAAGCAAGTGGTTTGGGGGTTTTGCTACTGGAATTCCCCCGGGAAACATTCCCGGGCCCAGAAAGCCCAGCAGAGCCACCCGGCTGCTGGATAATCCAGAGAGCCCAGAGACCTGCCTGGGATCCTGTCACTCTATTCAGTACTTGAGAGCCTTTGAGGGTTTTTTCCACTGGAGTTTCTGGCACATATCACATGCTGTGGCATGTGTGGCTCTAAACAGGGCCCCGGAATAAGATGCATTTCACCAGAGGAGATGGTTTTCCCCCAGATGCCCCTGCCTGGCAGAGAGGTGCTGGACACCCTCCCTGTGCTCATCACCTCGACTTGGGCTCTTCCCACTCTCTCCCTGGCTGCTGACTCTTTCAGTGGGGCCACCCATCTTCTATCTGCAGGCAATTCCTCCCTCAGACCAGTCCCTAACCCAGCATTCCCAATGGATTTGCCCAGAACCACGGCCTTCTAGTGCTCTGAGGATGGTGGGAGCTCCACCACCTCTGCCAGTGCCTCTGCCAGCACCTCCCCCAGTGCTCAGCCACCTTCACCATCACGAAGTGCCTTCCCACCTGAGGGGTGACCACAGAGCCCATCCTGTGGTGGGACAGCCAGGGGGACACAACCCTGCAGCCCCAAACAGCACAGATCCCTCGGCACAGCATTTGGGATGCTGTGAGGGGCAGTGCCAGGCACCTTCCCAGCCCTGCCAGCCAGGAGCTCTCGGAGCTGCAGATAAAGTTATCAGCAGCATCTATTAGCAATAACAAACAATATCAGCCTCGCTCATTGTTGTAGGCTGGGTTATTAGTGCTGGAAAAACAGCTCCCCGGACACCCTGGGAGCCAGCGAGATTCATCTGTGTCTCATTAGAACAGCCTTCCTCCTCTGTTTGTTCTGCTAAAATTAACTCTCCTCCTGGAAAATAAAGAAGTGGAGAAACACCCTCCCTCCCTGGCACAGCCTGGCACAGCCTGGCACGGCCTGGCACTGCCTGGCACAGCTCATCCCACGGCTGACCCCGGCCCTAAGGCCTCCAGTGGGTGCAAGGGACCGACACCAAACCCAAGGCAGCCCCCTGATCCCATGAGCTGCTCCATCCTGCAGCATCACATCCCTGCTCTGCCAGGAGATCTGCAGGAAAAGCTGCAGCCCCAGAGGCAGAAGTGCCCTGGGGTGAGGGTTGGCTGCAGCCCCTCTCTGCCACCCTTCACTTCCTTCACCTCCCACCACAAGCTCCCCCAAATGTCACAGAGCCACCTCCCTGCCTCAGCTCCCTGTCCCAGTCCCCTCCCAACAGGGACATTTCCACCCCTTCCATCCCACAGGGCCCCACGCCCAGGAGCATCCCCGGGTGGGACCTGCCTGCACCTCCTGCCCACACCTCCTGCAGCCCCTCTGGGCACCGGGGTGGTTTCCTGGCTGGGTCCCACCGTGGATGACCCCACTGTCCTCCGGGAATGTGCCCCCAGAGCAAAGGTGGCCCCACTGTGGGTGTGAAGAATTAGAGCTCAAACGGAGAGGTACCACCAGCAGGGCAGGACGTGAGTAATTGGGGCAGGATGGGGTTTTCCCAGGCAGAGCACACAGACCCAGGGATTTCTGTGTTTGTGTTCACATCTACTTAACCCCGTGGATCAGTTAATGCTCCTGTAAAATTACATCTGTTACTCGTCAGGCTCAGCATTTCCATTCGGCTGCCAAAGCCGCTTGGATATTTATAAAACAAGCCAAAACCAACCCAAAGCCTCAGGCCCACACAGTGAAGGTTTGTCAATCACAAGGAATCAAAAAGAAATCAGATCTGTGGGCACAGACCTGCACAGCACCGGGACTGCAGTGAGTCCATGCAGGAGTCTGTGGGGTCTGACAGCAAATAACCCGGGTCTGGACCCAAACCCACACCTGGATCACACAAGGGGAGGTCACTCTGATGGCTGGAGATGCTGAGGGGGCATTCAAGGGTAAGCAGAGTTCACAGTACCCAGCTGAGTTCCATGGGGTGACAGGGAGAAGGACACAAATGGCACTGATCATCAGCATTCCCAGTAAAATCCATAACAAATAAACCCCAGAGCAGCATGGGATGAGCCCAGAGCTCTGTGCCCAGCAAGTGCCCACCCTGTGGGCCAGATCCCTCTTCTGGTGGGATGGAGACCCAGATCCAGGCATGTTCAG
>JAYRBT010000018.1:1205003-1220001 GCA_036023395.1 Myiotriccus ornatus | reverse complement strand
AACCTGGCCTTGGACACTTCCAGGGATCCAGGAGCAGCCACAGCTTCTCTGGGCAACCTGTGCCAGGGCCTGCCCACTCTCACAGTCAGGAATTCCTTCCCGATATCCCATCTAACCCTGCTCTCTGGCAGTGGGAAGCCATTACCACTTTTATCAAAAGCCCACAAAGTCCATTAAGGCTTTTCCTGTTGCTCTCCAGGGCCTCGCTCCCCCTCGGGACATTGCCCAGGCTGGTGACCAGACCTGGAGGAGCCACACACTGACTCATTACAATTTTAGGTAGTTTCAGCAAATATTGCTTCCATCCTGAGCCCAAACTTCCCCTCCTAAGTTTTCCATCCGGCACCAGGGTTTGCAGGTAACTTCTTTTGCAAGGCTGAGCACAATTTAGATTATAAAATATAACCACGGGCTGTTTCCTTAATTGATTTCTTTTGTTTCATTCTATTCCTCAAAGATTTGTCAACATTAATTTTTATATGTTTAACACTTTGCAAATACTGGCCAACTTTTTAAAATTAATGAGTTGAGATGGAGATTGAATACCTTCCCTCCCCTACAACTGCAGCAGGGAATGAGCCTGGGATGAGAGTGAGACGTGTTATCAGCATTTAATTTGTGAAATTGGAGTTATTAAAAAGTGAATGTGCCAGCAGCCACTGGCAGAGCACTATTCTTGCTATCATTCCTGCATTCCACAAACCAAAAAGCACCACATTTCCCACAATAATGTGATTTCAGCTGAAGTCAGAAGATTCGTGGGTTTTCACAGGGTTCAAGTCAACAAATCAGCAACAAATCACATTGAGAGCGAATTCCTGGGAAGAAGTGGTGTTTTAAATACAGTGAGCTCCTGAGGGCTGTGCCCTCTAACGACACACAGCGTGTCAGCCCGTGATAAAGCATCAGCCGCTAAAACTAACAGCCCCGGTGCCAAATCCTCCCAGGAGCCTGCTCCCAAAGAATCCGGCCGTTGGATGCTGGGAGCGGATCGTGTGTTTATAAAACTCCCTCTGAAAACACATTTTTGAGATAGCTTATATTAAAGTGCAATTACAGGTTAAGTAACAAATTGGCTCGTTGCCTAATAGAGAGAAACACACTGTGACAATCAGATAAGGCGGGAATTAAACAAGATGGCAACAGCTACCGGGGAAGGAGCCGCGGGCAGGAGCCCGTGGCTGCGAGCGATGCCGTCACCCCCGCGTGGATGGGGCTGGGGGGGCTCTGCCGTCACCCGGCCCCTCACACTCCAGACAGTGAGGACCTTTGAAACCCTACGCCGAGAAATACGGGGTAATAGCCAGCAAACAGGCTCGTCTCCACCCGCCAAGCCCCAGCTCTTGTGCGGCGCAGAGATCCCGGCTGTCACCAAGGAAACCGGAGATTGCTGGAGCGATCTCCAGCCCAGCTGCGTGTTCCCTCCAGGGACGGGTGTTTTAGCAGTCGAGTGGCTCTCCATCGGCCTCCGCTGCTGCTCCTTGAGACAGGGACACCACTCCATCGCCGGCGCCCACGGGAGGACACTCGCGAGGGGCTCCGTGGCAGCATTTTGCCACCTCCTCGCTCCGAGCCTGCTGCTACGGAGTCCCAGCACTTCACCTCTGACTCTGCACACACAGCGCTGGGTTTGAAGGAGCTCTCACCACTCAAGGAGCTCCAAGGGCCATCGTGGGGACTTCTGAGCAGGACCTTCTGCCCAGCGGCTCCCGCGGCGCTGGAGAGGGGCAGGTGAACGTGCCGGTGCCGCGCTGCAGGCGCGGGGCTGTCCACACCTGGAGCTCCGTGTCTGCTCCGCTCCCTCCCACGTCCAAGGGAGCGGGAAAAGGTGACAGCTGTGCGTGGCAGCTGCCCTGGCTTGCCCTGGGTGCAGGAAGCAATGGCAAACCCAGGGGGATGGTTGAAAGAGCCAACAGAATGGAGCAGGACTCCCAGCCCAGAAAGGAGATGACAGGGAGGTTGTGAGGAGGTCTCCGAAGCTCTGGGTGCATGGAGATGGCAGAGGCAATTAACCATGAAGGCTAACAGGGACATCACTCCACATCATCTTGAAAGATTTAATTCAAGTTCTTTGCCCTGAAGGTGGAAACTCCCCATGGCTGGTGCAGCACAGCCACTGTTCTCCTCCACAGAGCCTGGACTCAGAACCACACGATGGTTTGGGTTGGAAGGGATCTCAGAAGTTATCTGGCTGGATCATTTTCATGACCTCCTCTGGACTCTCTCCAGCAGATTCATGTCCTTCTGATGCTGGACCCCAGAGCTGGAGGCAGCTCTGCAGGGGGGGGTCTCACCTGAGCAGGGCAGAGGGGCACAAAATCCCCCTCCCCTGACGGCCACTTCCTGGAGAAAGACCAGCAAGATCACCCACACACCAACACCGGCTCTTACAGGTCCTGCAGTGGCTTCAGAACCATGAGGATGAACAGGACTCACTAGTCCAGCCCCTGCACTGCATGGGACAAGGACCTTTACCAGGACCTCCCTGGTGGCACAAGAAACCTCCCCTTCCTCCTCTGCAAAAGGTGGTTTGAAAAGCTGCCATGGGGAAAGGCTTGCAGAGCCTCCACAGCCTTGACCAAGGAGATTTTCATAGGATCATGGGAGTGTTTAGGTTGGAAAAGCCCTCTGAGACCACTGAGTCCAACTGTTCCCCCACCGCTGCCAAGGCCACCACACAACCGTGTCCCCAAGTGCCGATGTGTGTCCCCATCCCACCGAAGTGTCTGTGCAGCTCCTCCCCAGGGTGAGCAGGGGCTGGGTGAGGAGCAGGGCTGGCTCTGCTCCCTCCTTCCACCTCCAGCCAACCCACCCAAACCAGGCCACTGCTGCATTTATCCCTGCCCCGCTTGGAACCGCCGGGAAGCGGCGGAGGCAGAACACTCGAGCACAGCGAGTTCGGCGCGATATAATTCTCTTTAATCTTTTAAGCATTTGACAGTATTTGCTTGAAAGAAGGAGCAACAAGTACATAATTATTGCACTAATTAAGCTGCCAAAACACAAGCATGCTGCAAGAGCACCTTTGAAACAGTGAGCTCTCGATTCATTAGCATCTGCTGTAAGCTTATTAATCACCTAACAGGCAATTAGCAAGCTGTTACTGTTTGAGACTAGTATGTAAATAAATTCTTGGGTTAATTTCTTCCTCTGATAATAAAGAAAACATTATGAAAATTAGCTAAGCGACAATGTAAATGATCTTGACTGTTAATTATGTGCTGGTGTTACATATGCGGCCGCCGTGCAGCAGATAAAGGATGCACCTCTCATTTGGCGGAGTTTTAAAAATAAAATTGTTGACAGAGGTAATGGGGAGGTTCTCTGCAGTAGAGCCACAGCTGTTTGCCTTCAGCTCCCCACGCCCAGCACCAGGACCGGCGCTGCAGAGTTCCCAGCGGGGTTTACATGCAGCCAGCGCCGGGACGTGCCCGCTCAGGGGGCTGTGCCCTCGTGGCACCGCTCTCACCCTGCCCTGGGGCCGGATCCGCGCTCCATCCAGCACTCCATGAGGTTGAACTAACAAAAATTCATGTGGAAACCCAAGGAGTGCCCTGCCTGCCTAACGCTGATCATGGAAAGGAGGAGAGAGATGCGGATTTGCCCTCTTTCCCTGCAGAAGGACCTTGTTTTAAGGCCAAACAAGATGATTTGACTGCAAAGCCATTGATTATCTCCACCACCCCTGGCTGGTGGTATTGACTTGTTATCTGTTATTTACTGGGGGAACAAATTTTAAGTATTCCCCTCCCTGTGGCAGCACCCTTCACCTACCATCAGTCACCCACCAAAAGGAATAATCCTGTGTCAAAATGGGGCAGTTCCATGGAAGCTGTGAGCAGAGGCCCTGAGCAGCCTCTCCAGAGGATCCTGCCCTGGGCAGAGCCCATGGGGACACAGGCAACAAAAAATGCCCTGTGTCAATGCCCCAGAGCCGTCCCCTCTCCCTGTGCCACCACACAGACTGAACCCCCAACCCTGCTGTGCCTTGGGGCTGGGAAGGGCATTTCCCCCACTGTCACCTTCCACGGACAAACCTCTGCCCTGCTGTGAGCTCGGCTTTACAGCTTTCTCTCCCCCCAGAATCCCTCCCAGCTCCTTTAAACATGCTCCAGCGAAGCAGAAAACTAATTACAGTGAACTGCGCGCCTGCTCGAGTGAGGAATTACCAGCAGCAGAGGTTACTTAATAATCTTATTAATTTAAACTATTTTATCACCATCTTTTGCCCCATAATTATGCGTGCAAAACGCACACAGAATATTTCACAATTAAAAGCTTGAAACAACAGATGAAGATTAAGGGTGAGATGAGGCACTTTCATGCAGCTCCAGTGGCTGTGGGCAGGGGAGGGACATGGCCACGGGCATCCCTGGATTCCTGCCCAGTCCCTGCCTGCTCCCTGCCCAGCCCTGGGTGCTGTCAGCTTCCTGTGAGCAACACCTCGACACCAAAACACTCTCCCATCTCTGCAGGTGGGCCTTGTCACCCTCACAGGGAGGAATTCCTTCCCAATATGCATCTAACCCTTCACTCCAGGCCCTTGTCCAAAATCCCTCTCCAGCTCTCTCATAAGAGTTTTCCAAAAGGAAAAAAAAAAAAAAAGAAAGTCTATAATTTTAATTTTAAAAACACAAAGTCATCAGCACCTTTTCAGGGCCCAGTTTTGGGTGGGGAGTTTTGCTTTTGATTATAATGGCCACGACTCTTCGCTGGTGTCAACCGGAATCAAAACTCCAGCAGCCACAGCTGTAAAAACCAATTCCAGGTTTCTTTTTTTTAATTTAAATGTGTAATTTCAGTTAAGGGGAACTCAAAGCAAACAGCATTTGCTACTCCTGCTGTATCTCTGTGATACAGGTGATGTGGGGATGCTGCATGTCCCGCTCCCGGTGCTGTTATCTGTGTTTGAACAGCGGGAAAAATCAAGCCAAGCCAACAAACCACCGGAGAGGAGCTGCCTGGGATCGAATCAATCCAAGGAAAGCTGGGATTTATGGAGGGAAACGGCACTTTTTTTGGTTTCAGTCGAGGCTGGAGTCACATCTGTCCCCGGACCCTTCCACAAACATCTGGTGCCGAAGGTAGCAGCGGGATCCATCCAGCCAAATTGCTGGTGGGAGAGCGAGCCCGTGACGTGCTCCAGGCTGGAAAACCACTAATGGATTGCGCCTGTGGTGGGCCGGCATCCGCGGCTGCCAGCGGGTCCGCGGGGAGGAACCGCGGCCAGGGCCAGCCCCGGCCGTGGTGGGACGTGGGGACGGGCCCAGCCCCTGCCAGGGCCTCCCCAGCCCGTGCCCGGCGCTCCAGCCCTGCCCTCGCCCAGCGGCTGCGCCCCCTCTGTCACAGCTGAGCCCTCCATCTGCAAGAGATTGTTTCTCCACATGAAAAATTTACTTTTTAATGGGCCAAACTGCTGCAGCCTCTGAGCTGGATCCAAAATAACCTCTTAGCACACGGCTCCAAAGGGATCTCCAGCCATCACCCATAAAACTGAAACACAGTTTGCACTAAAAGGCCATTTACAAGCCGTTCCCTCCTTGTCTTCTTGGATCCATGTGCTTGTTGTAAAGCTCCAGCGCTTGCTCCTAGAAATGGAAACTGATATTTTGGAACCACACCACTCATGGCTTTTGTTTTCAAGTTAAAACAAGCTCAGAAATCAATACAATTTTTTTTTTTTCTCCTCCAAGATCCAACAGCAGGAGCAACACCGTCAGCCTGGCCAAGGGGAGACTCAGGGCCAGGGGGAACAGATGCAGGGAAATGATCTGGGACATTTGCAGATGTCAGGGAAGGTGAATCCTGCCCAAGGCGGGGGCAAGACCCACGGCCAGGTCAGAGTGGGTGTCTCTGGCTGGGTGAGGGTGAACCTCTGCAGAGACCCACGTTCCCACCATGTCAGAGGGACACAGGTCTGGTGCTGAGCAACTGTGGTTTGTGTTGGAAGGACCTGAAAGCCCATCTTGTTGCACCCCCTGCCATGGGCAGGGACACCTCCCACTAGACCAGGTTCTTCCCATTTTTTTTTCTCCTGCAGCTGGCTTCGATTTGGAAATCTCCCTGAGAAAAGTAGATTTTATACACTCTGAAGTCTCTAATCGACCTGTTGTGAGCAGTGCAGGAGGGTATCAGAATTACACAGTTCACCCCACATTCAACAGCCCATCTGGACGGCCCCGTCAGCAGCAGCCTCACTGACAGCCTTGTGGAGGGTTCAGCCACCGGGATATTGATCCATGAAATATTTCACTGGTGAGTCACGGGAGGGCAGCCAAGCCAAACTGTTTGCCCAGTTTGAGGAAAGGATTACTTTGGAACGAACCAGCAGGTGAGGAAAATTCCTCTGCTGGCAGCAGCAGAACTTCCACCCCCTGAGCGTTTGGAGTCTGTGTGTCCCTGACGTCACCCCGGGTGGTGACACGGCCCGGCAGAGGGACCACGATGTGCCGAGGGGAGCCGGGCTGGGAGAGCGCCCGCATCGATCGGGGAAGGCAGCGCTGTTGTTAAAGCTGACCTTGGCCCGAGCCTCTTCCACAGATACAAAGGTCACAGCAAAGCAAACAGCTCCCTGAGGACTGGAGATCCTCCCAGCACAGCCAGGACGGGATGCAAATACCCCGACCGGACAAATAAACACCTGGTGACTCAGCTCCCTCCGGGGCAGCAGAGAACCAGCAGGGCAGGGAGGGGGTTCTGCCCCTCTCAGGTGAGACCCCCCTGCAGAGCTGCCTGTTTCCATGATTTAGGCTGGAAAAGACCTTCAGCATCCTGGAATCTGACCTCCCCAGCTGTTTCCCTGCCCCGCATTCTCACCCAGCCCCCGCAGAAGGAGGAGGAGGAGGGGTGGCCGGAGTTATTACCCGGATCAGGGGATGCAGGAGAAGGGCTGGAGCGGGGGATGCTGCCGGGGGACCGCCGTGCGGGGCCGGTGGGCTCGGGGGGGTCCCGGCTCGGTCACCCCGGTCCCTCCGCTGTCCCTCCGCCGAGGGACTCTCCTACCACCGTGTGGCTGTGCCCGGCCGTGCACCCTCCTGCCCCCGAGGAGCGGCCGGGGGGCCGCGGGGGACACGCAGCCCGCCCCGCTGCACTGGGGGGTCGGAGCCGCGGGGGACACGGGGCCGCTCTGCCCCAGAAATCCTCGTCCATCCCACGGTGCAACGCCCCAGCCCGGCTCCCAAGGGCTGAGGTGGGTGGGAAGTGTTCCCACTGGACACCCCGCAGGTTCCAGCCACATCCTGAACCAGCAGCTCCTTCTCTCAGTGTCTCCACGCTCCCTGCTCCACGGGACAAGGCCACTCACGGTGTTGGAAAAGCCCCTGAGACCATCGAGTCCAACTGTTCCCGAGCACTGCCAAGGCCACCTCTCAGCCATGTCCCCAAGTGCCACATCCACAGGCTTTTAAACCCCTGCAGGGGTGGGGACTCCACCCCTGCCCTGGGCAGTCTTGGCCAGGGCTGGACAACCCTTTTTGTGGTGAATTTTCCCTAATATCCAACCTAAACCTCCCCTGGCACAACTGGAGGCCGTTTCCTCTTGTCCTGTCAATGGATGGATGGGGATACCTCAGCATTTTCCCCCCAGTCTTCACAAAAGAACTGCCCAGAATTTTACGGTGTGTCTGACCTGGCTCAGCAGAGCCCAAAACAGGCCTTTGGGTATTTTTTTTTCTGCAGGACTGGCTGGCTTTCTCGCAGCCCTGGGAAAATTTCCGCAGTTGCAGGTTAGCTGGATGCTCTGTGCCGTTGCACACGCACGGGCTCACCTTGGCGGCTTTAGAAACCCATCAGGCTCCGGAGAGATAACGAGGACCAGGCTCTGCCATCTCTCCCAAGATCTGGTGATATTCCAAGCTGCTCTAAGCTCCGGTTTTGATTTTTCAGGCAGGCAGCTGACGACTTCAAAGGCACCAGTCCTCATCTGTTAGAGAAACTGCCTGGGAGCATCTGCCTCGTGAGGGGGTGGTACCCACTGCCCGGCCCACAGAGCTCAGTATCGTCTGGGCAGAGACCAGGGAGAGATGGGGGGTTTTCAAGAGGCTGCATTCGGGATGAGAGGGCAAGTCAGAGCTTTAACCACCTTCCCAGGGCTGTTAAACTTCCAGGTGGCTTAAAAGAAGGGCAGGAGGGTTTGCTTTGATTTCCCCATCCCTGCGGATTTGTGCACAGCAGATACAGGCACAAATGACTCAGGGATGAAACTCCCTCTGACTGCTGCAGAAATTAATATTTTGCCCAAAAACTGCCACAGGGCAGGGTTAGATGGGACCTTGGGAAGGAATTGTTGGCTGGGAGGGTGGGCAGGCCCTAGCACAGGTTGGGCAGAGAAGCTGTGGCTGCCCCTGGATCCCTGGAAGTGTCCAAGGCCAGGCTGGACGGGGCTTGGAGCACCCTGGGCTGGTGGAAGGTGTCCCTGCCCATGGCAGGGGGTGGAATGGGATGACCTTTAAGGTCCCTCCCAACCCAACCCATGCTGTGATTTGTGATTCTATGGCAACCAGAGGTATTCCAAAGCCTTCCCAGGGTGGGAAGCAGAGCACAAGGTCCTGCACCTTCGGGGCTCCCCGGGCAGACCCAGCAGTGGGTCTCTCCGTGCCATTCCTGATTCCTGTGCTTTCCTTAGCAGAACACAGAGAAGGAGGAATTACTCCACCCCGGTGGCTCCTTGGGGACGTCCCCTCAGACAGCCCAGCAGAGCGGGGTTGGCTGATTGGAGGCGGCAGGGAGGGAGTGCAGGAGCACAGATGATGCTTCGTAACCGGAGAGGGACCGAACGTTTTCAGCAAATTGCCTCTGTTATGAGCCTGGCCATAAAAATCACCTCACAAGTGAATTTCGCTGCTCTCCTCTCCATGCCCAATCAATTAGCACTTGAGTAATAGCAGGCCCATTAGGGCCAACTGATGCCGGGGGAGTTATGTCACCTGCTGGAGGAATGATTGCTTAATCCTCCGCGTGGCTCAGAGGGCTCTTCCCACCGCTCAGCCCCCAAAATCAATAGCAACAGGCAAATTGATGTTTCCAGCAAGAATCCAGCTGGGTGCTGAGGCAGCTCCGTGTCAGCGCTCGTGATCTCACACACTCGCTGGGCTATAAATAATCCAGAGGAACAACAATGCAGGACATTCCCAACCAGGAGAAAGGGTTGGTTCAGCTCCTTACAAGTGCCACGCTCTGATGGCCCATCCCTGGAATGTTCCAGGCCAGGTTGGACAGGCCCTGGAGCAACCTGGGCTAGTGGAAGGTGTCCCTGCCCATGGCAGGGGGTGGAGCAAGATGGTCTTTCAGGTTCCTTTGAACCCAAATCATTCTGTAATTCTATAAATAACAGCTACTAAAGCTGAACTTGAGCACTCTGACACCATTATTGTTGGTGCTTTATAGCCCAGCTCTAGCCAACACCCCACTATCAGTCTCCATTACCTCTTCCCACTCCCAGTATGGATTTTCACCCTCTCACTGGATACAGAAAAAGGGATGAAGGCTCAGAGGAAAGGCTGGGAGCTGGCACAGGGTGGACCTAATGCCAGTGCCCACCACCCACCATCCCAGGGCAGCAGGAGACACCAGCTGCACCAGAGAGACCTTCCAGGAGACAACAACTGCACCAGAGAGACCTTTCACTGCATGTAGAGAAATATCTAAAAGTAGAAGAGAAGAAACCTCCTGTGCCTTGCCCTGGGGAGGGAGCTTCTTGGTGTAAGAGCAGGACAAAGCACTCCTGATATTGGGTCTGCCAGGGGATTTGAATGGGATTGGCCTGGGCTAACAAACTGTGATCAAAGCTAATCTCTGATTAGCTATACTGAGGAGATTTAATTTAGTTTAAAGCCTTACCTGAAATGCAGAACTGGGTATTATTGCATATCTGACCGGGACTGCTGTTGTAAAGCTGAAGTATTTATAGGAGAATTAAAACCTCCCTGGAAGCAATATCACCCAAGGAAGCAGCAAAACTGATTGTGGCGTTACCGGCTCCAAACATTCAAAAATCACGAGTCACTCACGAAAATATCACAAGGTTTTAAAATGTCATATATTTGGGGTTATTTTTATTTGGTTTGAGAGACTAGAGTTCACATTTTCAAGCTGGGGGTGGTTGAAATCTGACTCTCTCCTAAGGAAGTGTTGATTTTCCCCCAAAACGACTCCAGGAGCTGAAAGTTCAACAAAATCCACTAAAGATTTGGCTGCTCCCTTGAAGGACCGAGGTGAGGGGGCTGGAGGTAACCCCTGAACCCCCAGGAAAGCCCCGTGGAGGCTGATGCCCTGCCACACTGCAGAGCCCCGTGTGTGGCTCCCAGCTGGATGCCCACGTTGCTTTTCCAGGTGCTTCCAGGGCTGTTTACGGGCAACCACAACTCGGGAAGTCTGTCCCAGCACCAGGGGCTGGTGCAGGCTCAGGGCAGCCCCACGCTCTGGAGCAGGCACGGATCCTGCCCCGGCAGCATCTCAGCCCTTGCATGGGCTGTGGGTCAGCCCTGAACTCCCCTCTCCCTCCTGTCCTTCCCTGCCCGGGACAGAGGTGCTGGAGGGATGCACGTGGGACTGTCAAGTGGATTCAGATCTGGCCACCTTCCTGGGGGCAGGCTGGGATGCAACCAGAGCCAGGACCAGCTGTGGCCCCCACCCTGACTTTTCCTGGTTCTCCTGCAGACAATCAGTTCTCCTGCCTCTGCCTGGCTCCTCGGCTCCTGTCCCCAAACCTCTCCCATTCCTCCCAGCCTCTTCCCCGCCGTGACATGTTTGTCTGTAGGGCATAAAGGAGTGATGCTGACACAGTGGCAAAGAGCCCCCAGTGGGAGTGTGCCCGTGGATCTGGCTGCTGGAGCCCCGGCCTTGACCTTGAGGGAGGTGCAGAATGCTGAGTCTTTCTGTGTCAGCACCACTCGGAGATGAGATGTGGATTCCCAGAGACTACAAAGGTGGGTGACCAGGACAATCTCTGCATCCACATTATAGGTGTGGCACCTGGGGACGTGGCTGACAGAATCCCAGGATCACTGAGGCTGCAAAAGCCCTCCCAGCCCATGGAGTCCATCCTGCGTGTGATGCCCACCTTGTCCCCCAGCCCAGAGCACTGAGTGCCACGTCCTGTCCTTCCCTGGACACCTCCAGGGATGGGGACTCCAAACCTCCCTGGGCAGCCCATTCCTATATCCAATCACCCCTTCTCTGAAGAAATTCTTCCTGATGTCCGACCTGAACCTCCCCTGGTGCAGCTTGAATCAGTGTCCTCTTGTCCTGTCACTGGTTGCCTGGGGGAAGAGGCGATGCCTGGCTGGCTCCACCCTCCTGTCAGGGAGTTGCAGTAGCAGTGCTGAGGGAATGGTTGGACTCGACGGTCTCCGAGGGCTTTTCCAACATGAATGATCCTGTGATGGATTCTCTGAGGCACTCCCAGACTCTTCTTGTTGTGTACATCACCCAGAGAGCCCCGCAGGGCCCCGACAGGACCCCCAGGTGTGGCACAGTGATGACCCCTGCCCCGGGAGCTGCCCCAGGCCGTGCTCACCCGTGCCAGCACAGACCCCGGGCACAGCCGTGTCGGCAGCACCAGCAGCTGCAGATCTGCCTTGGCTCATAACTGAGCTCTCCCCGACAGCCCTGACGGGGCCGTGGCTCCCCCCGAGCTGCAGCTCCTGCCTCTGCAGCTGCCACCCAGGGATCCCTGCTGGGCACAGGGTATCGTGCCCACGCAGCGGCCAGGCCAGCCCGGCACGGGCCTGGCTGCCAGCAGAGCTGTCACCACAGCTTTGCCACGGCCAGCAGCCTTTGAGGTCACTGTCCATACACTGCTCATCTGTGGGGTGACACAGAGGTCCCCAGGGCTTCCTGCAGGTCCCTGGTGCTGCCCAGGGCAGGATTCCGGGTTAGCCAAGGCAGAAATTTCCCCTGGAGCAGGCCAGCACCCCTTGGTGTGGCTCCTTGCTGCGGATTTCAGGCACTGCAAGGTTTTCTGGGTCAGCCTGACCAGGCTGCAAAGGGGTCCTGGGAAGCAGGGAGGGGTTACCACAGCCCTCCACAAGCCTCATTTCCTTGGGAAATCAGAGCAAGGGGAAAAAATAACCGTAAGCTAACTAATTCCTATTAGAAACGAGCTCCTCTCTCTCTCTCTCTCCTCGTCTCCTGCGAGCGTTCTTGATTAGCTAATAAATGATTAATGGTGCCAAGAAAAGCCGGCTCCTTCATCTCCCGCTTTCATCCACCAGCTGCCTCCGGGGGACTTCAAATGTCACGGGCAGATGAAACGGGCTCCCCAGGACCCCACGAGTCCCTCTCCGGCAGAATCTCCCAGGAGGAGAGGCCAAAGCCCTGCCCATCGCTCCCTCTGAGCCTTCATCCCCTGCCTTAACCCGGGAGCACATCCTCTGCCTCCTCTAAACGCTGCCTAATTTCCCTAAGAGGGAACCACAGGCACTGATGCCACAGAAAGCAGCAGGCACGTCTCCGGAATCCATCGCTCCTGACAAGTACTCTATTTTAATGCTCCTAACAGCAATTTTTATTCTAACACTATGTGAAGGCACTTAGATTTCTATGCAGTTTTTACTTTTTAATCTCATATACTTCTTGCTGGTGTCAAAGTGTCACCATTTAATAGTCTTACTGGAAAAAAGAGTGTTTCAGATCTTGTTCCACAGTCCACATTGTGAATACATTAGAGAACCACTGAATGATTTAAGAGGGATTTTTATACCTCTGAACATGGAAGGAAGGCAAACGTGGGAGTGCAGGAGGGGCCCAGCCTCAGACTCGGTGCTAAAAAGATGGGCAGTGTTTTCTGCTCCAGGCTCCCCCGAGGCAGCAGGATTTTGGGTGGGAAAATCACTGCTGGCACCTCCTCCTCCTCCCACAGAAATTCCCCGAGGTGCTGCCTCGGTTGGGACACTGCATTTTAACTCTCCCAAGCAGTTTTCCCCCGTGAGTGTTTAATTTCACGGGCACTTAGCACCAGGGAAGCGGATACCCCGTGCCAGGGTTATGGTGCCACAAGGAAATCACGCTCTGCCTCAGATGTTACTGCTGGAGTTCCCCCAGGTCCCAGGCAGAGCAATTCCCTGTGGATAACAGGACAGCCCTGGCAGCAGCAGGGATGCCCAGTCTCACTCTCTTCTGCCAGAGCAGGGTCCAAGGATGCTGCTTTTGGTCCCCACGCCGTTCCACCCCACAGCACCCTTCCCAGGTCCTGGGTGGGGGACATTCCGAGGGGCTTTAAAGATGCTCCCCAGGCCCCTGGATAAGGAGAGCAGGAGTCAGCACGGCGGTTCTGCGAGATCAAAGCGCTCCCTCCCCAGCTGTGCCTGCCCTCAGCAGCAGCAGCGTCCTGACAGCCCCATTAATATGCATTCCAGCACCACCAATTCCACCCAATTAGTTCACTAATCTCTCCCCGCCCAGGCAGTGGCCTCGTGAAACACCGAGCAGAGCAGAGACAGGGAAGGGGCTGCAGGGAAGCCAGGCATCATCAGCATTATTACCATCATTACTGTTGTTGTTGCTATTGTTGTTGCTACTATTATTATTTCTGTTTTTGTTATTGCCATTATAAATTATTATTATCGTAATTATTGTGGGCATCTGTAAAGATCATCTGCGGCCCATTTATTCACCCCATCGGGATTCCATCCGAAACTTGCTGAGGCCTGCTGTGTCCAGTGGCACTCTGGGCATTTTTGTATGAATTCAGGCCTTACCCAGGGTCTTGCATTCTCTCTCTCACAAATATATCCACAAGGTTTGACAGTGCACCAACAGCTCTACCCACCCAGGGCATCCCAGTGAACAATTCCAGTTTTTCCATGGACTCCACTCAGAATGTGGAGGCTGAATCTCCATGTAGGGCACAACCTGGGCAGGAGGAACCCCCCAAATCCCCCAATACCTGCCCAACAGGTGAGTGGGGCTGCCAGAGCATCACCCACACCATCCTGCCACCAAAGGTTGTGTCTGGGGAGAGAGCCCAGAGCCCACATCCCCTCTCTGGAGCCCAGGACCACCAGAGCCCCCCCAACCACCCCTCTCCCAGTCCCCACCGAGGCACTGGCACCTCCCTGTGCTTTTGCAGGGCCCCATTCTCCTCCTGGCCCAGAGCAGAGCTGTCACCCTGGGGTGCAGAGCAGGAACTGTGCAAAGCAAAGGCAGGCAGAGCAGGATTTCCACGGCGTCCTTTCCACAGGTTGGCTTTGGCTGCTGCAGTGATCCAGCTCCTGAGATTACCTGTCAAGCCTCTGTGAATTTTAAATACAAGGTAAAAGGGTTTAACTGGAGCACGAGGCCTCTGAGCACACAGGACTAACTCGGCTCTGCGCTCCCACAGCCCCAGGTACGCGCCAGACCCCGGCTCGGCACCCAGCAAAGCTACAAATCAGGGGCCAGACGTGATGGCAAACATATTCTCCTCTCTTCCCTTTCTTCTGCTACAGAGGAGATTGGAGGCACACGTGGGCTTTGCTTACATCTCATTTCAAACAAAATACACAGGCACAAATAACGCCGGCTGACAGCTCTGCTGGCGGAGGAGCAGCACTCCTGCAGCCACAGCCTGGGGGTGGCACAGCCCGGGCAGGGACAGGGCTCCCCGGGGCTGGGATCCATCCCCCCTCCCCAGAGCCCCCCTGCCCACCCAGCGGGCACCAGGCTTGGCCCCCTGTGCCAAAGGAGGGAGAGCAGTGAGGACTCCAGTGCTGGGGAGGGGGATTGCACATTCCAGTGCTGCTTCCACCTCAAATGGGAGAGAAGAGAAGGCTTGGGTTGGGTTGGAAGGGACGGTAAAGCAGCCCCACCACCACATCCCACCCCCTGCCATGGGCAAGAACACCTTCCAGTAGCCCAGGTTGCTCCAAGCCCTGTCCAACCTGGTCCAAACTTGGACACTTCCAGGGATCCAGGGGCAGCCACAGCTTCTGTGCCAGGGCCTCCCCACCCTCACAGCCAGCAATTCCTTCCCAATATCCCATCTATCCCTGCCCTCTGGCAGTGGGAAGCCATTCCCTGT
>JAYRBT010000018.1:1169538-1187548 GCA_036023395.1 Myiotriccus ornatus | reverse complement strand
ACAGGGCACCCAGATGGACACATGGCACCCAGATGGACACAGGGTCACCCAGTGAGTCAGTGGGGCACCCAGATGGACAGAGGGGCACCCAGATGGACACAGGGCACCCAGATGCACAGAGGGCACCCAGATGGACAGAGGGACACCCAGATGGACACAGGGACACCCAGTCAGACAGAGGGGCACCCAGATGGACACAGGGCACCCAGATGGACACAGGGGCACCCAGTCAGACAGAGGGCACCCAGATGAACACAGGACACCCAGATGGACACAGGGCACCCAGATGGACACAGGGACACCCAGTCAGACAGAGGGCACTCACGTGGACCAGAGGGCATCCAGTCACCTGGTCACCCCTGCAGTGATGCCGTGCCCCAGTCATGCCCCTTGCCTCTGTTCCCTGCAGGAAATGCACGCTCCCAGGAGCAAGGCAGTGGGATGAAGCTTTGGGATACACACCAGATGCAAAGACCCCAGCGATGATTCTCATTCAGGGATGACACTGCTGGAAGAAGAAAATAACTTGTGTTTCTTTGTCTAGGAGCACAAGTTCCTTGGTGTTCCCCAGCTGGGCTCTCCCCAGAGTGGGGCCTGGGCAGCCACGAGCTTTTGTGCTCTCCATCAGCCCTGTGGAATTAGAGGATAGAGGGGCTGGCAGCGTGTCCTGATGGAAGGGTCAGTGCTGGCACCATAGGAGGGGTCAGAGCTGGCACGAGCAGCAGACTCCCTTCCCAGCTGGCTCCAGAGAGCCCCAAAACAAGAGCTGTCTGAAGCACGAGTGCTTTGCTGGCAGCAGCTCCCTGGCAGCTCCCTGCTCTCCTCGAGGTGGGCTCTGCTGCTCTGCCAGGTGACTCACTTTACAGCTATTTCGAAAATCAAAATAAATACGCCTGGTGGAAACGTCAGCGGCTCCCCTGCTCCACAGAGTACTGGAGGCCAGCACTTCCTGGGAGCATGGGGTTATCCTCGAGACTGCCACAGAGGGGATGCTCTTCTCCATCCTTCCCAGCATTTTTCCCACCAAACCTGCCCGATTCTCAGTGCTGAACCTTGTTCTGCCAGCTGGACCTGGAGCAGAATACAGCCAAGCAGCCAGAAACAGCAACTGGCCCCTCTCCTCTTCTCCTTTCCCATCAGGAAAGTTCACCTGGGATGTGAGTGGAGCCATGAGCATCACAGCATGGGGTGGGATGTGGCCAGGGTTTGGTCCTGCGCTCCCAGCCAGGATGTTCCTGTGGCAGGGGTGTGGATGGCAGGGCACAGCAACTCTCCCGACCCATGGGCAGCACAAAGGAGGGCAAGGTGGGGAGGGGGGAAGCAAAAAAGGGGTGACAAATAAATCAATAATGGATGCTCAGATGTATTTAAGTGCTGGGTGGACTCTTTTCAGAATATTTCAGGATGTGAAACACAGAGTGACCCTGAGACAAACATGAGGAAACAAAAACAAACATTCAGGATATGTTACCTAAAGCTGAAAATGCAGTTTATCCCCCCCAGCCGGGCTGGAGAAGGGAATGCCCACCGTGGTGTGGCCCCAGGAACGCTCACACTTCCCACCCCTGACTCCACATCTCTGCTGCCAAGTTACCTGAGCCCTTTACAATGTTCCACAAACATGGCTCTGTAATTAAGTGCTTACAGGATTTGCAGGCTCTTGGTTTCGTGGTGGGAAACAGCTCCATTAAAGCTCTCAAGGTTTAGCAGGTCAGCCAGAGGAATCCTCACCCCCAGGAGTACCTGGCCATACTCCAGGGATACCTGGCCAACCTGGGCCGGCTCGGGCACCTCTCACACCGCGAGGTGAAGCTGCTCCTGGCTCCCCATCCTGCAGCACCCACGGGTGCTCTGGCCCGGTGCCACACTGGAAATGAGCTTCCCAGGCTCAGGGGGTCCTTTGGACCCTCCCCGAGGCCCGGGGTCCCCGCTGGGCTGCCATGGGATCCGCTGATCCACAGTGAACCCGGAGCACGGCAGAGCAGCCGAGCCCCCACTCCTCCCCTCGTCACAGACCTTCAGCCACTTACAATGTCACTTCAGCTGAGTAATAAGCAATTATGATTTAATTACTCCAATGCTCTTCAGCAGGAAATGTCTGAATAATAATAGTCACTTTTATGGCACCTCATTTATCCTCTCTCCCCTTCATCTGGACTCATCCCGGGCTGCCACGAGCCTCGGCACCGCCAGACCCACCGGAGCCGCTCCCCGGCTCCCACCGCAGCCCCCACCGCTCCATCCTTGCCTTTTCCCACCACACCACCTCTTGCCACGGCACGGCGGGACTGCAGCCGCACTCCCTCCCATCCTGGAAACTCTCGGCTCACAGAGAACCCGACAAGTGCCGCTAATTCATAAATATTTAACACCCAAATCTGCTGCCTCCTGATAGCTTTTTCCAGAGTTTCTATTCTAATCCATATTCCACTCCCTTCCCCTCCCCACCGGCCCTCCTCGGTTTTTTTCCCTTCCTCTTTGCCGGGCAGTAATCCAAGTGCTGAGATGACTGTTTCACTTCCCTGCTGTCATCAGTTGTTTTTATCTTATCTGGACCGTGGATGCCAGTCAGCAACCCGCTGCGGTCTTTCCAGTTGAGTCCTGACCTCCGCAATCAGCCTCAAGATGTCCTGTAACAAGCAGATACGGTTACTCAACTTGTCCATCAGCACTTCTGGTGGAGGGGGGGAGAAGAGGGCGAAAAAAAAGAGAAAATCCCGGCAGAAGCAGGAGCTGACAGCTGGGGGTGAGGAGCTGCCGGGAGCTCGGCTGGGGTGGCGATTTGGTGCTGAACGGGGAGAGGGGAGGCCGGTGCTGCACGAGCCGGGGGGGCGTGGGGGTCCACACAGTGGGCATGTCGGTCCTTCTCCTGTCACCCAACGCCCTGGTCCAAAGTCGCTCTCCAGCTCTCTGGGAGCCCCTCTAGGGTCTGGAAGGGGCTCTGAGGTCTCCCCAGGGCCTTCTCTTTTCCAGGCTGAGCATCCAGACCTTTGTCATTCTCAGCTGCCTCGTCCCCTTCCCGACTCACCTCCAGCATCTCGCAGCACCGACTCCCACAGTTAATTTATCAGTTTAATAATGGCATCGTGGAGAAGGGCGAAGCAAGGCCAGCACCGAGCCAGCTCAACTTTATATACATCTCACCCAGAGTAAAAATGTCATGTAAGATTTACTCAACATGCATTTTATCAAAGTGCTCAAGCGCTGAAGTAAAAGGGCTTTTAGTTCCAGCAGATTGAAGGGGGTGGCATGTGGGGAAGGAGGAGAGAACGGATGGATTTGAGCTCTGCCAGAAGCTCTTGTTGCTTTTGCATCAACATCTTTATTTTCTAAGAGAGGATTTAAGACCTTGTTGTGGATAAACAACTGAGACTGGAGGAACTCAAACGGTGAGGAACTGTAAAAGGTTATACTGAAAAATGCTCTTAGTCTGCATGAAATAAGATTCTTCCTGGAAACATGACACTGAACATTGAAGGGAGGGGGAGGAATAGCTGTAAAATGGCTATAGAATAGGGGTTACAAATTAAATATAATAAAAAGAATCCTTTTGAATGAGATCTTAATTTAACCTCAACATCATGACCATATATTTCAGGAAATTAATCCCTTGGCCTCCAATAAATCCAAAGTATAACGCAACCACTTATGGTTCAGCAATGAGCCATTAGTATGGGCTACAGATCCTGCAAAACCACCAGACCCATTATTTAGGAATGTGCTGAATTCCCCGGGGCTGGCGCAGCTCAGCAGCGATCAGGGCTGGGCTGGCACTGGCCACGGCAGTACCTGCACCCAGGTCCTGGGGCTGCCAAATTCTTCATCCACCCCACCCCACCCCTCCCAGGACTTCCTGAGCCAACACCTGCTCCTTGTCTGCAGGGATAACCAGGAGAGGTGTCGGGATGGGATCAGCCCGCGGAGGGAAGCCCCGTGGGGAGCTGGATGCCAGCGCTCGCTCAGGGCTGGGTTTGTGCTGCTTCCAAAACACAATAATTGAGGACAGAAGTGCAAGAGCAAACTTCCTCCGGAGCCTCTCCGAGCCCTCCCTGCCAGCTTGGCACCGGGATCTTCTGCATATGCCCCAAAATGAGGAAAGGAACTTCTAATGAGTCGAGAGTGTAACCTTGCTCTGAGAGCGAACATATGCCACCGCAGCTCCCTTGGCAGAGGCTCCTGGAGCCGGCTCCTGGCAGGGAATGCTCTTCCCATCCAGGCTGCAGACGGTTCGGGGCTCTTGAGAAGGAGCACATAGACCAGGTGAAGCTTTGCAGGCATCAAAGGACCTGCTGGCAGAGCTGCTGCAGTCCTGCTTCGTGTCAGAGGCAGCCGCCCGTGCGAGCAGCCGGATTCCTCCTGGAGACACAGCCCTGCGAAGCGACGGGGATGTTGTGGAGCAAGTGGGGATTTGGGTGTTAAAAGGCATCCTTACAGGCAGCAGCCACCCCGCCGTGATATAATCCCCCCAGACAGGGACACAAAGCCCCCAGCACAGGCTGGAATCCTGAGAGCCAGCACCCTCTCCCCAGATTTCCTTTCCAGGCAGGAGGAAGCAGCAGAAGTGGGAGAGTGTCCATCCCGACGGACAGACCTGCACAGAGCTGCCCTGGAGAGGTTCAAGCTGGAAAATGACATTTTGACAGGGAGAAAAAACCCGTTCCCCATCTGAAAGCTTTTTCTGTCAACAGTGTAAGTGCAGGGCAACACTAAGTCCCAGAGCATCCCAGGAAGCAGTCACAGAAATAAAGCAAAACTGCAATTTTTGATGGGGAACCACAAAGAGATAGGCAGGACCCCAGGGAATGGCTGGAGCTGTGTCAGGGGAGGCTAGGGATATTAGGATATTGGGATCTCAGGAAAAGGTTCTTCCCCCAGAGGGTAGATGGGCCCTCAACAGGATATTCTATTATTCTTTAGGATCATCCACCACCACCTCTCTGCAGCCCAGCAAAGCCTTTCACGTGGTGTAATCCACTTCTGGGCTGGCTCCCCCCGACAGGAGCCCAGTGACCACCACACCGACCCCTTCACACAGAAAACTTCCCAAATTTACGGTGGGGTCTCCCACCTGTGGCTGCATGGGAGGTTTCCCACCTGCAAGAGCTGCCTGTGGTGGGAGGAGGCGTGAGGTGGGAACAAGGGGAGCTCTGCTTTCTCACCAACCACCAAGTTGTCACTCGGTGCCCGGCGCGGTTCCCAAATCGCTGGAGCGGCTCTGGCCGGGCGGGTGCTGCGGGTTCCTGT
This sequence comes from Myiotriccus ornatus, assembly GCA_036023395.1. NCBI lineage: Eukaryota > Metazoa > Chordata > Aves > Passeriformes > Tyrannidae > Myiotriccus > Myiotriccus ornatus. The sequence continues at coordinate 1,182,304 of JAYRBT010000018.1, read as the reverse complement.
CTGAAACACGTTGCACGGGGAACCCAGGGCTGAGAGCAGCAGCTGAAGCAAAGCAGCTGTAACAGTGCTGGTCCTGTACGTCCCGCTGGGAGACTCTCAATTGATGGGCTTACAAGAGATGAAATATTCAGTAGGATTAAGAATTTGGAGGAGGTGGAAATCAAAGTGAAAAAGAAAACAAGCAAAAACAGCTTAATCTAGCCTTCCAGCGCTAATTGTCATTGGGATTCGGGCTAAAACAAACACAACAAAACGAGCTGCCAATTTGAAAGGGGAAGGAAGAGGGCGAAGACGATTCCCATCGCAGCGAAAGCAGCAGCGTCTCATCTCCCGCAGCCGGCAGGGCCGGGAGGCAGCGGCAGGGGGGGACACCCCGTCCCCCTGCCCTTGCCGCAGTCCGTGTGGGCAGGACCCGTCCTCCCACAGGGGCAGGGCTGTCTTTAGCCAAGGTGCCACCAGAAATGTCCCCCAAGCCCTGGCAGATGTCAGGGAGGGAACAGCCCGTCCCCTCCACCCTCACCACGATCCACAGGGGCAGGACCACGGATTGGGCTGCCCAGGGGGGTTTGGAGTCCCCAGCCCTGGAGGTGTCCAAGGCAGGCCTGGCCGTGGCACTCAGTGCTCTGGGCTGGGGGACAAGGTGGGGATGGGGCACAGGGGGATCCATGGGCTGGGAGGGCTTTTCCAGCCTCGGCGATCCTGGGATTCTGTGACCATCTTCTGGTACGGGCAGGGATGTCTTTAGCAAAGATACCACCACAAATGCCCCCCAAACCCCAGCAGAACAGCCCCCCCCGGGCTGTGCAGCCCCCTCTCCTCGCTCGCAGGGGGAGGAGAGCCCAGCCCGGCCCTCACACTGCGGGGCTGAGGCTCAGACAGGCAGATTATCTCACAGCCCAAGCTCAGTTATCCAACACTGCAATTTAAGTTGACAATTACATGGTAACCGACTTGCACACAAAAAGCGGCTCTGGAAGTATTCCCAGAATACAGAAGTCTGACAGTATCCACCCAATTTGTTGCAACAACAAAGAATACTGGAATATGTCCTTTCATTTGGCAGAGGACTCTTTTATTTTTTAAGGCTAGGTGGAGAAATTTAGCCTGCTATTTAGGGAGCGTGTTGTGCCTTGAGAGTGACAAGCCAAGAGTTTCACTAGAAAGCCAAACTCCAACACAAATTGCATCCTGCCACCCAAGGAACGAAACTGCACCAAGGAAAGAAATTAGCAGGGACAAATCTGTTGTGGGGGCTGTGGTTTGAGACGGTGTAAGTGGGGGCTTTATGGAGTTCCTTTATACATCCCCCTTCTCTGCAGTACCTCCAGGAAAAATAACATCCCAGTGAGTATCTGCCTTGTTTTAAAAGCTCTGTTCATGGTAAAGCTGAATCGTGAGGGTGGGCAGGCCCTGGCACGGGTTGCCCAGAGCAGCTGTGGCTGCCCCTGGATCCCTGGAAGTGTTCAAGGCAGATTGGACAGGGCTTGGAGCAACCTGGGCTAGTGGAAGGTGTCCCTGCCCATGGCAGGGGGTGGAATTAGGTGGTCTGTAAGAACCCATCAACCCAAACCATTCTGGGATTCTATGATTCCATGTGGGACTGTGCCCGGGCTGCTAACGCAGCAGGAGTGGGATCTGTGGTTATCCCACTGCTGTATTGGGGCTGATCTGACCAAACTCCCAGTGAGATGAGTCTTGTGGGTCTGGGTTTGGGTTGGGGCTTCTCCTTGTCTACCCACAGTGCCCAGCAGAGTCAGAACCGCTCAGCCCTCTGTGCTGTCTCCGCTCTCACACCTTGCCCAGTGCTCCCCATCTGAGCCCCCGTCTTGCCAGCCCCCCTTGGCTGGGCTGCTGCTGGAGCAGAGCCCGGGCTGGGGATGCCCAGCTCCTCTTCCCAGCCCTGCTCCTGCCCTTCCGTTGCCCGCTGGGACTGGCTGCCAGGAACCTGGAAGGAAGTGGTTTGTGGAACGGTGGCAGCGAGGAGCCGGCTCAGAAATGCGGCTTGAGGTTTGTGCTCTGGAAAGCTGAGTAATTTCCACCAGAAGCAAGACCACAAGAATAAAATGCATCCCAAGAAAAGCCTGCATCACTAACCTTTTGAGGAAGAGGTTGAGGGGTTCAGTGACCTGGAAGTGTCCAGAGCTGAGCCCCAGGGCCAAGTGCCTCTGCTTTGCTCTGCGCAGGCAGCACCAGCGTTGGGTACCAGTGCCAGTACTCTCACAGGGAAGAATTCCTTCCCAATATCCCATCTAACCCTGCCCTCTGGCAGTGGGAGGCCATTCCCCTTTGTCCTGTCCCAAGGAATGGCACCAGCAGAGGAGCTGCAAGTCATGGCTGCGCTGACACAGCACTGGTGCTCAAAACTGGTGTTTCACCACAACTCTGTGGATGGGGGAGCAGCACCTCGCTGTGCCTGTCAGCTCTGGTTCAGTGAACGGGCCCCTCTGCTGCTGCTCCCTTCTTCCTCCTCTTCCTCCCTGCCCCACTCCCCACCCACAAAACCTTCCCACCCAGCAGAGACAAAGCCCAGATCCCAGCTGTGAAGATCATGGAGTGCAGCCATCCCCAGCACTGCCCAGGATGGCCCCAAGCTCCCCGTCAGACACCAGAGGCAGGACGGAGGAGGCAGGACCAGCTGGGACCCGGAGCTGCATCAGCACCACACGGGTTCCTCCTGAGTTACTCAACACCAACCCCGGCGGGCCCCGGAGCAGCCACAGCCCAGGTCACCTCCCCCGCTGCGGTCCCGGGCAGTGGAGCACCCTGTCCCCATTCCCATGGCCCCTTCCCCCAGCCCAGCACTGGGGTGGCAGCAGAGAGGAGAAGTGGGACCTGCTGCTCCAGAGACACCGAGCACTCACATCCCACCTGCAGCCAGAGTGTCACTGGCAGCTGCCCAGACACAGAGGTTTGTTTTCTTTAGAGAGGATCTCAGCTTGAAGGGGAAAGAATACCCCCCCCAAAAAAAATTAAAAAAAAGAAAAGAAAAGAAAAAGAAACCACAGCCACATCCTGCCTGAACTGTGCTGTGAGGTGTCACTTGTGACGAGGACACTCGGGGAGCAGCACTGGGGGCGGGAGCTCTGCTGCACTTGCCAAGTGACACTTCAGCTCTGAGTCATTCCGCTGAAGCCACAAATCCATTTGCTTGGGAGCATGAAACCACAGCAGCCCATGGTGCTCCTCAGGACCACGTGTGCCACCACCTGCCCACTCCTGTGCCCCACCATGGGGGTGCCCTGTGTACTGTGGGACACCCTGCAGGGACCCCTGTGAGCTGATCCCGGTGCTCCCCTGGGCTGGGACCCCACGTGTGAGGGGGCTGAGCCCTCCCAGCACTGGCTGCAGGGACAGGGCATTGCTGTGAGCAAGATGGGAGGGGAAAGAGGGTCTGGAAAAATCACAGAATGGTTTGGGTTGGAAGTGACTTCAAAGGCCATCTAGATCCAGGACCCCTCCCAGGTCATCTACCCAACAGCACCTCCGTGTGCAGGCTGGGCTCCCCATCCCATCCCATCCCCACACAGCACCACAGAGCCTGTGGCCCGGCAGTGGCACAGGGATCTCACCCGCCCCAGGTGCCAGCCCACACCCCCAAACCCCCTCAGGGGCAGGGTTGGACCCTGCACCCCCCGGTGTGGGGCTGGTTGGGGGGAGGCTCCGGGAATGCAGCTTTGAAATCCGGGTGCTTCTCCCCCGTGGGTTAATAAACACTCGACGTGGGTGGCTGGTGACTCACGGGCTCCTCTGCAGAGCACTACAGGTGCTGCGGGGAGGGAGCCGGGAATCGGGCACTGGAGGTGGGGAGGAGAAGCCCGAGCAATCAGAGGCTGCACCCGTGGCAGGCCGGGACCCCGTGGGGCTGAGTGCCCTGGGAAGGGCAGTGGGGTCCCACTGGGGTCCCCTGACAACGCTGGTGTGACGGCACACACCCACAGCAAACAGCCCCCGCATCACACGCCCACCCTGGGCCACCCCTGATGCCACAGGGGGCCAGCAGGGCAGGGGCTCCCAGGGCACTGCAAAATGAGTCCCTGGGGCTGCTCGTGGGGGAGCACAACCACTTCACTGCCACAGCAAACCACACCACCTCGGGAGGGTTTGGGGCTTTGCCCCCAGGAGACCTCCCTGCAGTGAGACGGAGCAGGGTGGCACTGGAGAGGGTTTGGGTGGCTCTGGCACTATAGACACCCCGGGTTCAGGCACTGGCACAACAAACCATCCCCTAATAACACATGGCAGTTGTGGGAAAGGCTCAGAGACCACACAGGCACCACACACCCTCCTCCAGGCTGTGCAAGGAGGCAAAACAACCCTCGGGTGCCGCTCAGTGACGGGAGCCAAGTGCCCCCGCACACCCCTGGGCACGCACCCACTCGCTCCCCAGACCCAGGCACCGGGTTCACACCCGCAGCACCTCCTCCCCCGAGCTGGGGTTACGCTCGGCAGCACAATTAGGAGGAGAAAAGTAATTACACGGTAGAAAAACATGAGAGAGAAACAGCAAAGCATGTTTTGGGGGGAGATGTTATCTGTGGAGCAAAATCGTGCTCTCAGGAGCTTTGACAGGTTTGGAATGTTTTACTGTGGCACTACAGCACCAGGAGAACACCCGGACTGCCAGGCAGAGCCACATCCCTGCCACCAGAGAGACTGGCTCTGCTCCATTCCCAGCTGGACACACAGAGCCGGGCTGGACTCACACAGCCTGGGTGGGTGTTCACAGCCCAGCTGGACACTCATAGCCCATCCAGACACTCACATCCAGCCTTTTTCCACCCAAAACCTCCCCACAGCAGCAGGAGCAATAGCTGACCTCCCTCTGTGTAGACCAAGAACAAATCAACCCATTTCCAACAGGCCACCAACTGCTCCGGGGCAGGAATACTCACCACCCGTTCATTCCTTTTTTATTAAAGCAGCACTGCACTGAGTTTCTGGAACAGCCACGTGCACGTTCTCCCTGCCGAGGATTTTGCTCCTGGCTGCAGGTGATATAACCTGTGCCCCGAGTTGGCTCAGCAGGAGCAGCACCCACTTCAAACCCGGGCTGCGCTGGCATTCGCCGCCAGCAGCGCTGCCCCAGGAGGAACAAGGAGCCTCTCCCCTCCCTCCCACCTCCCTTTCTCTTTCTTAACCTTTTTGGCTCCTTTATTAAAGCAACTGAACAGTTTAGAGGGTTTTTTCCTCCCCTCTTCTGCTACGTGGCTCTCGGTATAATCTGCCTTGAATATTTGATGTGGAGTCTCTCGTGAGAGTGAGGAGTGTTTCTATGGGCGCTGGAGGAAAACTCTTGCAAGGCAGAAGTGGTAATGAGCACCCCTGAGTACCCTCTCGGTTTCACAACCGCCTGTGTTTAAAAATGAGCAGGAATTGGGCAAGTGGTTCTCATCTGGGAGCGGCACAGCCTCCCGCTCCCAGCAGTGCTCTGCCTTCCAGGAGCTCGGAACAGTCGAGCAACACTTGTTTATTCCAATTGAAGCTGACACCAGCAGCAGTCCAGACCAACCAGACGAGCTCGTGTGTGTCCTGTTTTATTTCCAACTCAGATTAACAGCATCTCTTTAATTCCTAATGGCCCATTCTGGGATTTGCAGACAGTGTTCAAACACCAGCCCGGGCTGTGTCACTCCATGTCCCTCCACTCGTGTGTCCCCTCCGTGCCCAACATCGTGATTCCGCACAAGGCGAGAGCTCCCAGCCCAATTACGTGGGATGAACTCCTGGGAAGCTTTTCATCACACCCGCACACGTGGGTTTTTCCACATCCAGGTCTCTGAATTTAACACAGCAGACACGATTCCTCTCCTTTTCAAAGGCAAAATATTCCCTTTCATTTCCAGACCTCTGTACATCATAACCCAGAGCAAACTCCGCACGGAGCTGCTCAGCAAAGCTGTGGCTCCAGGTTGGAATAAACAGCTTGGAGAGTCCTGAGGGTATCACTGCTCATCCTGAAAGGAGTTTGCCCCCAAAGCACACACCTGCAGGGCACCTGTCCAGGCTGGCAGTGGGATGGGAGCTGCTCCGTGCTCAGCGAGCCCCAACTGGGCTCTGGCAGGGAGAATGGGGCAAAGGCTGGGGTGGACTTCTGTGGGTGCTGGTGCTCTCCATGCAGCATCCCACCACATCCCAACCGGACCACCTGCATCCCAGTAGGACCACCTGCACCCCAACAGGGTCGATTGCCACATGGATCTGACAGAAAACAGGATCCCGGATGGATCCTTCGAGAGCAGTGGGGTCCCACTTGTCCAGGAAGCCCCAGGAAAACGGCTGAGCAGCAGATGCTCTTCAAGGGCCATGGCTCATTCACAGGGACAATGGCAAAGCAGCCACAAAGTGGGAGGAGAGGCCAATCCATGGGACAAATGAGGCCTCTCTGGGGCCTTGCCAAAGCCTTCTCCCTCCCCACGCTGCCTGCAGGAACTGCTGGAGCCAGGGCTCGGTGCCCGCAGGGACCAGCCAAGCCCAGCCCCGAGTTCTGCAAGGACCAGGGGTCCGATTCGGAGAGCCGGGGTTTGGTTACTTTAATGAGGATTAACAAGTTGATTAGTGCAGCTCGGGCAGGGCTGGGGGCTCTGCAGCTGCGGGGGCTTTGTGTGGGAACAGCCCAGGCTCCTCTCCTTCCTGTGCCCCGGGGGGCCATCCACAGCCCCTCGCCCATGCGAGACGGGCAGCACAGCCCCACGGCGGGATTAGCCGCCTGTTCCCGGACAAACCCCGGCTGCGGCTGTGCCAGGGCTGTCTGCAGGCAGGGGCTGGGGGCAGGAAGCCCCTGCAGGGCCCCGGGGTCACAGCCGGTGCCCGCAGCCTCCCACCCCTCGGCGAGAGAGAAGGGGGCACGTTCACAACCCAGACACCTCGTGGGGGACTTCGGCCCCCGGTATCTGTTGGAGGGACAACACAGCAGGGCATGACCCGCTCCTGGAGGTTCCTGGAACGCGTTGAGGACAATTTCCTTCTCCAAGTGACGAGGTCGGATGCCACTTGGATCAACCTGGTCCGGTGGAAGGCATCCCTGTCCATGGTGAGGGGTGGAATGCGATGAGCTTTAAGGTCCCTCCCAACCCAAGCTATTCCAGGATTCTCCGTGTCCAGCACCTCTCTGCCAGAGACCCCCCTGCTCGCTCCATGATCCAGACCAACCTGGGCATCTGCAAGGATCAGCACCGAGGACCAGCCGCGCTCTCAGATGAACCAGCACGTTGCAGCAACATGGGAAGATTTGTTTCCCCCTGAGGTTGCTCCATCCCCACCCCGCTGTGCTGCAGTAGGATCAGAGAACATTATTAAAACAGTGCCATGTTACCTATCAATATTAAGTAACTGGAATAAATTCACTGCTCTCTGCTTAATAACCCTGCCAGATTTCCATTTAAATATCTGCACAGAAATGGGTCCTCACGCTGTGAGCCCTTCAGATGGACACCAGTGCCACAGCTCAGAGGCAGCCCAGGAAAACCCAGCCCAGCTGTAATGGCAAAGGGCTTTTCTCCTGCTGCAGAGGGAGGAGGAGGATTTTGGGACTCATAAAACAGTTAGTGTCAGTGATTTGCTCCTGTTTAGACACAGCCCAAGCATCCACCCTCAACCCCTATCACGTGTTTGCAGCTGGGAAGTGCTACCGCTGCAGATCCCTGGATTCCTTGGCCAGCAGCACCATCAGGGTTTCATTCCCAGGGACAGGATCTGGGGTGTGGGCAACAGAGATAGAACAGAATAGCAAAGCTGGCCCTGAGATGCTCCCAGCTCAAAGAGGCTGTGGCAGAGTCCCCAAAATCCCCCAGGGCAAAGGATGGGATGAAGCCACCAAAGCCCATTTGAGCTGCCCAGTGCAAGGAGCATCCTGCTGCACATCAGCCTTGCTGACCCCAACCCCACTGTCCCTGGGGCTGCTCTGCTCTTTCCCAGGCATGTTTTAGCTCAGTTGGCTCTGGGTGTTGACGCTGCTACAGGCCCAAAGTGGCTGTTCTGCAGGGGGAGGCTCCCATGGAGCACGGTGCCCTGGATGGGAGTTACTCATCCTGGCAGCCCCAGTGCAGGAGCTGGCTTACAGCCTAAGAAATCCCACTTTTCCACCACTGCAAAGCGGGACAGAACAGGGGGGGCAGCACAAACAACCCTATGGCAAGGAACAGCAGGTCTCTGCCCTCCTGTGGCACAGCCCATCCTAACCCTGCTGTCCCCTGCACAGGGAGGGCAGGGCGTGGCCAGCACCTCCGAGTGTCCCTGTGCACATGGGGACGTGACACCGAGATAGATCCCTGTGATGCACGATAAAACCCTGGCAGCAGACCCACAGCCCTGGGAGGGGAGCAGCACTGAGCAGGAGCAGGCAGGAGCATCCCATGGGATGTGTGTCAGACCCACAGCCCTGGGAGGGGAGCAGCACTGAGCAGGAGCAGGCAGGAGCATCCCATGGGATGTGTGTCAGACACACAGCCCTGGGAGGCGAGCAGCACTGACCAGGAGCAGGCAGGAGCATCCCATGGGATGTGTGTCAGACACACAGCCCTGGACACCTCACAAGGGGCTGCGTGTTGGTCCCTTTTGCATGTGCCCAGCTCAGCACAGCTTCCTTCCAGCATTCACACACAGGGGGCTGGACAGGGAGCATGAGAGGCAGAGGGGATGTGGGGCTACGAGGGGCTTTGAACCGGAGCCCCACCCACAGTGAACCCAGACACACCCTGACCTGGCTCAGAGGTGCCAGGGGTGCTCAGGGGACGGTGCAAGGACTCTCAGCCCCCATGCCAGCTGCCCAGATTACCCCAATCAAACAAAGGACTGCGCATCTGCAGGACTTGCTCCTGTCTCGTGGTAACACAGATTTGGGAGCACCTTTCCCTCCTGGCTGTGTACCTGAGCAATACTGTACTTCCCTCTAGGAGCCTCGTGGGAAGGGTGGAGGAGGAGCTGGACTCCCCGAGTGCTGCTCCTGGAGCATCCAGGACCACGTCCTGCCCTCCTGCAGCCTTCTGCCTTCCACTTGTCTTCTCCTGCCCCCTTCCAGGAAGCCTCCCATGAGCACCGGGGGGTGATGCCACGGCTGCCCCTCCTGCCCCAGCAGCAGGGAATGCCCAGCTCAGCCCGTGCCCTGCACTGGGACACGTCCAGTCCCCGGGAGCAGCAAACCAGGGGGCAGAGCCCTGGGGGTCAGAGAGCTGGGCTCCCCCACCCCATTTCCCAGCTCAGAGCCGGGCTCCTGCCGAGCCGCCCCGTCCGTGCAGCCCAGCATGTCAGCGGGGCTCCTGCGTGCGTTTTATTTGGCTTTTGGAACATGTCAAAGCAGACTGCTTCCCTCCCAGCGCTCTCAGATGTGGTCGGATTGTTTTCGCCAAAACTTCCCAAATACAAAGTTTCAACCTAAAGCAGACGTTGCCCACAGAAAGCTTTCCCCCCGAGCGAACTGCAAAGTTATAAGCAAATAAAACTGGATTTAATAATGGGAAATATTCATCATTCTTGTGCATACGCCTCTGAAGTCAAACCACCCTGGTAGAAGACATCCTTCTCCAGCAAGGCACAGTCTGTGCTGGATGCTCGCTGCTCTTTGGACCAAAGCACATGGAAAACTGGGTTTATTTCCCTTTATGTGGGCACAACCTCCTGGCACTATTTAAATCTCCTTAAAGTCTCAAAAATTACTGAGGAGCTGCGTTGTTGCAGCCTTTTTCTGAGAGATCCCCAGGCCTGTCTCCCGGAAAAGCTTCCCAGCACAGCACAGTCCTTATGTCCACCAGCATCCCAAATCCCACTGGGCAGCTCGTGGGCACAGAAGGATCCTGCTCTAGTTTTCAGTCAAAAACCAGAAATGAGGGGTATAAAGGGCACCTTGCAGCAGCTGCAGCGGGGCAGGCAAGGAGCATCCCTGGCACATCCCATTCCCCACCTCCCCACCGTCGCTGCCCCAGCGAGCAAGGCTTTAATTTGCTGTGGTCCTCAGCACCACGGAGCTCTTTGTTCTCCCAGTCTATAAACTAATTAAACCAGACCGAGGCTGGTTTTCACATTCTCTTGGTTTTTTTTGTACTGGAAATCATGAGGGAAATACCACCGAGTGTGAAAGGACAACACAGAGTCTCAGCAGCGGCGCAAACCTCGCACGGGAAGCTTCTCACGACACGGAGTCGTCAGACCTTTCCCCAGCGCTCCTAATGAAATGGCCTGGAATTACAGGGCCTGGTTCCTGCCGAGCTCCCACGAGAGCCGGGCACAGCGCCGGCCCCGGCGGGCAGGATCAGGCAGCAACATGTGTTTGGAACGGGAGAGTCCCGGGCTGGGCTCGGATCTGCTGCAATTTGTTACGGGACGTTGCGCAAGCGACATCGGGCGTGTGGTTTTTTCCAGAGGGGCCATAACTCATCCCCCGCTGTGGGGCTGTGGGAAGGGCAGCCCGAGGTGCCCATAACACCCACGGAGGGGCTGCCAGGCTGCATCGACCCCCTGTGCCCCTCCATGCCCCCCGGGATCCGGGGCGGGGGTTTCTTTGGGATTTCATGGCTGGAGGTTTTCACCAGCACATGACATTTACCCAGGGGGTTGGAGACAGGAAAAATAAGCAGGGAGATAAAAGTCCACTTCAATCAAGCGCAGTGTACAGACAAATCTCTCCCAGGACGTAAAAAGGGAGGAAAACCAACAATGCTTCAGGCTGGTTTTCTCTCCCAGGGATCTGGAGCGGTGGAGGACCGGAGCCAGCCGAAACAGCGCTGCACACACCAGGTGCATGGAAAACTGGGATGGAAACAGCAGTTAGCCTTGTCCACGTACGACCTCCACCTCCTCACCCTGCACCCTTTAGCCAGTGAGACGGGGGTGAGCCTGAGCTGCTGGAGGTGGCACTGGGGGCAGGTCCTCAGCCCCCCAGGCCTGGCTGGGGAGGGGGCATGGCAAGGTCCAGGGTTCAGCTGCGACAGCATGTCCCTGCTGACTGTCCCAAATAGAGCCCTTTGAAGACTCACGGGTAAGTGACATCCCTGGGCTCCTTTCAGCCCAAAAACAGTGCAAGAGGTGAGAAGACCTCATCTGACACGGGGACAGTCTCACACTGTTTCATCCAAGAGGCCACATGTGCCCAGGAGAACACCCTAGCCATGCTGAGGAAGAGGAGGAGTGGGGAACAGGAGGAGGAGGAGGAGGGGGAGGAGGAGCAGGTGTCTGGCTGGGAAAGGACAGAGAACACTCTGAGTTCTGGCTCTCTGACACAGTTGGTCTCATTCTTTCCCAGTCGCATCCCCCACGTGCTCGTACTCTGCCATCTCAGGGACAGGTGCCTGGGGGAAGGTCGTGCTCTGTAACCCGACATCAAGGTACCTCCCCAGACAGGGAATTTATTATTCTCCCTGATAAGCTATGATCCCTTAAAGACACTTCCCTGTATCCTTCCATCTTACACAGCTCTTCCCTGCCAGCCTGGGAGGTGCTTTGAGCTGCTGCCTCTGGTTTAAATGGAGGATCACACGGCGCGGGTGGAAATGCAGCTATTGGGAAGTGACAAATCTCCCGTTTCCCCAGGAGCATCCGCAAAGCACGAGCCTCCAAGCAAAGCTCCTCTTCCCTGAAAAGGAAGAGAAGGAAAAGAGCAACGCTTCAAAAATCAGAGCTCCCTTTACAGGGATTTAAAAGGGAAAAGATGCAAAACACTCCATGAATTCCCATCTCTGCGAGGCAGAGCTGTGGAGGTGACAACGTGCAGTCGTCTGACAAGGGCAGCACGGCACAGCACAGTCCTCTGCCTCCAGAACACCTTCTCCCTGGAGACCTGAGATCAATTCCTTTCCATACTGGAGACAGTGATTCTTTGTGAGCTTTAGGAGGGACAACATCAGCTTCAGCCAAAAAGGAAGGATCCCTTCGGGGCTGCCGAAAGCGCTCCCACATCGTCACCTCAGCCCTGCCTGAGCAGAGAGGGAGGTGTGGAGCACAAGGCACTGGCTGTGAGGAAGGGCTGGGAGGCTGGAGGGAGGAGGAGGAGCCAGTGGGATGGGCTGGAGCATATCCAGCATGCAGCCGAGCTCGAGTTCACATCATACCTGCGGCTGTATGTGAGGGACAGCACACACAACACTCAGGTCCTTGGCTGCTCCCGCCCCTCGCTGTGTCAGGGGCAGTCACAGGGGTGGGTAACACAGGGACAAGTCACCTGGACACTGGCACAAACTGTCTCTGTGTTCCTGGTGCTGAGGGTTGGAAGAGGGGGGATCACAGGGTCCTCTCTGCCCCTCAGTTTTCCTGCTGAGCCACCCGGTGCAAAGCAAGACCCAGCCATGGACCCAGCCCAGGGTAATGGGCTCCCCTGTGGCAAAGTCATTCCTCTGAAAAGCTGGGAGAAGGAAAAGGTTTGCAGAAATGAAGAATTCAACCCTGAGAATAATGCACCAATCAACAATCTCTAGTTTTGGATTCCCCAAGTACCATTTAAAGTGCTCAGAAAACAGTGACTCATCTCTGATGTTATTGTTAAAATCCATGCCAAGGTGTTTTTCGCAAATATCAAGTGCTCTGATGAAGAGCATCAGGAATAAAGTCTTTAAAAAAAATTAGTATTTCTTTCTAAAGAGAGCTGATTCATTACACTGTAATCCTAAAAAATATATAATCAGAGAGTCCAGAGGAGGCCCCGGAGCTGCTCCCAGGGCTGGAGCCCCTCTGCTCTGGAGCCAGGCTGGGACAGCTGGGGGGGTTCACCTGGAGAAGAGAAGGATCCAGGGAGACCTGAGAGCCCTGGCAGGGCCTAAAGGGGCTCCAGGAGAGCTGGAGA
>JAYRBT010000018.1:1119055-1147434 GCA_036023395.1 Myiotriccus ornatus | reverse complement strand
AATGTCCCCGCCACGGGAATGTCACTGCCACGGGATCGTCCCCGCCACGGGAATGTCCCTGCCACGGGAATGTCACTGCCACGGGAATGTCACTGCCACGGGAATGTCACTGCCACGGGAATGTCACTGCCACGGGAATGTCCCTGCCACGGGAATGTCCCTGCCACGGGAATGTCCCTGCCACGGGATCGTCCCTGCCACGGGATCGTCACTGCCACGGGAATGTCCCTGCCACGGGAATGTCCCTGCCACGGCCACAGCCCAGGTTTTACCTTCACGAGTCCATTCACCCCCACATTTTTATTCAGCATTGCCACGGGACTTGTTCCTCTCTGAGCCAGGAGACACCCCCTCCTGTACAGGATTTAGACAACCCACACCTATTAAAGCCCCAAAGTTTGCTCTCTCCTTGCTGATTTTCCAGTGTCGCCCACACCAAGGGAACAAAAGGGTCTGAGCTACCAGGTATCACCTGAAATCTGGAACTGCAGCATTCCCAAGGAAATTCACCTTTAGTTTCTCATTTCTGTGACACTTTAGCTTGCATTTATTTCTAAAGTAGGACTTTCTTCCCAGTTGGGAAGAGATAATGGATGGGATAATGCAAATATCCCAAAACTGAATTCAGCTGATGGTGAAGTTACAGCCCTTCCCCTTCAGCTCACACCAAGTGAACGGATTCTGGAGGTGCCAAGAAATTATTTGCAGAGATGGCTCAGCGTGGAACCAGCAGCAGGGTAAGTTAAGTGAATATTTTTTCACTAAAAGCAGTAACAGAACTTCTCTGGCTCACCCCCAGCTCTAACAACTGACACACAACTTGCCCTGTTTGGTGTAGAAGTGACCAGAGTGGATTTACCCTGAAGAATTAACTTGTAGAAGTTCTGGATCTCAGCCTATGTCTCCAAAATGTTACCAAACTCACTCTGAAAACAGAGAGAAAAGCACAATAACCCCAACAGAATTTAAACCCCAAGGGTGTTACCTGCTATTTGAGATCATCCAGGCCAGTTCAACACCCTTCATACCCACATTACTTTGCCAAACTACTTCTATTTCTTTACCTTTAAGAGAATTGACCACTACAATACCAAGAAAAAAAGAAGAAAACAATTTATTGGTGATGTAAAACGGGAGAGATTTAGAAAAACTTACATAGAACCCCCTGGCTAAGGAGCCATACAATATCAAAATATGCCAGAGTTAGTATAACAAAACAAATCCTCTCCAAAAAGTTTCAAGTAATGCAATCATACAAGAGTTTGGCTAAAAAGTAACATCTGTATACCGAGATGTTTTCTGTAATAGTCCTCTAAGAAATTAAAGGAAAGCAGCAGCAGATCTGTTCAACTACAGACACGTATTTAGTAAATATATTAAATGTATTTCTAGAATAAAAACTGCCCTGCACATCCCTCACTGTCTGGAGCCCCCACGTGGCAGTTGCCTCTCCAATTCTACAAGACTCTGCCCAAAAGGGGATAAAAGAGGGAAGAAACATAAAACTACTATAAAAAAGGGAGGCCTGGGAGGTGCAGCTGGTTGGGGAGCCCAGTTAAAACCAAACAGAAAGCTCTGCACTCTGACTTCAGTCCTTGCTTTTGAGGATTATGGGGGAGGAAGTGTCTTCTCTGCCTCAGGATGCCAGATTCCCACTTGGTAGTTATCAGCAAATGCTTTAACCAAGTAGGCTGAGGTCAGCACAGACACTGCTCAATTAAAACAGCCCCATTCATTACCAGGCTCATTTTTCAATTACTTCCTTCAAACAGTCCCAAATTTCATGTTTTCTCTCATTAAACTTCCTTGTGGAAGCACCACCTTCAGTTAAAAATGAAGCTTTGTTTAATGGGTGGATTCCAAGCAATTAAAAATTCTCCTTTCATTAATCCTCACTATTGGCATCTTCCCCCATAAATAAGATTATAGCACATAATTTACACCTTAAAATTCCAGGAGCTGGTGTTTGAAAATCCAATACCTGAACTGTTGTGCAGCTTAATGAGCTGCTCAGTCTACACCCCCCAGGCCTAATGAAGAATGAAATTATCCAGCAGCAGGACTACAGCACTGGAATCAAAACGCTGTTCCCCAAGCCAGGACACTCCAGTTCCACTCTTCCAGCCTGCAGCAATCAGTATTACAGCATTCAGGAAAGATTTTGGGGGAGGGGGGAAGGGGGGTGTTAGTGTTCTGATGGAAAACCTGATTTTTAAGTCTTGTAAAAAGCAAAGGCACTAAATCTTAAGCTTATATATTAAATAAAGGCGGTAACTTGGCCAGCCAAGTTACAACAAACACCTAAATACCTTTTATCCACCTCTGCAGCTGACTTTGTGTCACAGCACACCCTGGTCAGCCAATGTGACCAATTAGCCACTTTCTCTTAATCATTAAAGGAGATACAGCCCCAACACTCAGCCACGCTCCTGTGAACTGTTTATTTTTAACCACACCACGAGAGTTCAAGTCAGAGGATGAACTGGAGGCTCTGGGTATAGGCCTTGCTTTAGTAAGGGTCAATCAGACATTAAAATAATTTAGCTACTATGTCATCATTTTGACAGTCAGTTTGACACCAGTTTTAAAAGGTGTTCTACACCTTTCATTCATCAGTGAAAAAGGTGTCAGGCCTGAAAGGGAGCCCTGTTTCAGTGTTTTACAAGAAGAAAATGCTTGAGCTTTGTAAGTTGTTTCATATTTGGAGGTTCTAACTGCAGCTATATCATCACCATTATATAAATCTCATGCAGGTTCTCCCTCCCACAACCACAGCACTCCCACAAGACACAGCAGGTCAGCAAACCAGCCCCTGTCTCATCCGGATGATCTGGAGCAAAGCAGCCTGGACATCCTCGTCCATGTGACCCTGCAGAGGCAAACATTTAGTCACAACCAGAAACACGGCCCAGGAACCTCCCCCCCTGGGGGAGCAGAGCAGAACACTGACCGTGGGCAGTCCTACCTGCACAGCACTGAGAAGGTGCGTCCGATAAACCGAAACCACCTCCTGGTGCTGCCTTTTGGCATCCTGGGAAGGACAGGGAGAGGTGAAATCAGGCATTTAACATCTGCTCCTGCCCATTTCCAGCTCTGGGCGCTTGGGTTTGTGCACTGACAGGCCAGCCAGAGCTGAATTTCAAGGTTAAAGTTATATCCCCTCCATTAACCAAGAAAAAAACTCTTTGCTTCTTTTTTTTTCTTTTTTTTTGTTATTTCTTACTTGCAGCAAAGCAATTTTGCTGACAGGATGCCAGAGCCAGCCTGGGGGCTGAGATCACAGAATCACAGAATATCCCAGGTTGGAAGGGAACCACTGGGACCACCAAAGTCCAACCCCTGGCCCTGCACACTTGTTTCATCACCAGCATCAGCTGTTAGTCTAAAACCACCCAATTTAAGAACTCTTTGCCATATAAGGGTCAACCCTGCAAATAGCATTAAAGATGTGTTTGTAAATCTGTACAGAAGTAGGATAACTAACTTTGAGCTTTAATTATGAGCTCTACTGTAGTCACAGGGGCCGAAAACCTGAGTGTGCACCAAATCCCAGCACTCAGCAGGACGTGCTCCCCCTCACTGGTGGCACTCCATGGTAAGCAACACTTCAGGGTTTGCAGCCAAGGGTAAAATCCATTAAGAAAGGACCATCTCGCTCTTTCAAAGTGAGAAAAAATACATGGTTGGGTTTCTGCAAGAAAGTGTTAAAACTGAGCTTGCACTCAGAAAGGGTCTTGGTGTGAACTAGAGCAGAGTACCTCGTAGGCACAAATTCTCTCTCCAAGCACAAATTCTCCCTAAATTGTGTGTGTCCTTTTCATCTGGAAAAGCTGCCAAATGTTGCAACTCAAAATGCAGAAGAAAGCAGAAAAATTTAGAGAGAAGCAAGAACTCAGGGGAATTAAAAAAACCAAAAAAAACAAAACCCAAACCAAACCAATCAATCCTGTAGCTACGAAGCCTCAGCCTGCAGCCACGGCCACATTTCCCTGTTTATCCAAGGAATCAAGCAGTGCTACTGCACCTCAGACAACACCTCGGGTGAGTACTTACAGCCAGCTGCTGCTGGAGTGTTTTCACTTGGTTCTGGAGCATTTCCACCTGCTGGTTCTGCCTCTTGGAGGGGATCCCAGTGTAGGTGAGCTGAGACAGCCCGTTGAGGGCTTGTTTTAACCGCTCGACGTCGTTGAGCAGCTCTGTTATCTTTGAAAAGAGCACAAAAACCACCTCATTTAAGGATGTCTCACCAAAAACTAATGATCCTTAGTGTTCTTGGTAGTCTGATGAAGACCAGCAAGCATTGAAGGGTCTTTGTCCCAGCTTGCTAAGAGACTTCCCTACAGCAAAGGACTTTATTTTTGTGACATGCTGGGTCACATTGTGCTTCCTGGCACTGAGATGTGTCAGGTATCGACCCTGGAGGTCAGCCAGCAACAGAGGTGACCAAAAAAGCGAGTAGCTAAAGATATTCTAGGTTTAACTTCTAAAGAGAACAGTGAACCATCAGAGGGCAAGCCAGAGATGCCCAACAAACACAGGTCCAGTGGAAGAACAACCTGATACCCCAAAAGTCTGAAGCTTTAATAGAATTTCAATGCTACACATGATGTCTAAAATACATGAGGGATTAAAAAAACCTCAGTATAATGCAAAACCAGGACTTCATCTGATTTGGGCCAGTCCTGGGTACCTGATGCTCAGCACAAGGTGGTGCTTGAAAACCTCAGGAGCTGCATTTGCAGCCCGATTCCTCCCTGCTGAAATGAGAACACCGGGAGCATTAACTGCCACATCCCACCTTGTTATCCTTGGCTTCCACCTGCTTTGCAGACTCCTGGATTCTCTTCTGCAAGTCAATAATGGTTGTCAATGATTTATCACACCTTTCCTTCTGGTCTTTGATTTCCTGCTCGATGCTGCAGCTCCGCAGCTGGAGCAGCTCCTTCTCATCCTTCAGGGACAGCTCGCTCCTCCTCGCCTGCAGAGCCTCCTCATACGCCTCCTCGTACTTCTTACTCATGCTGGACAGATTTGCAGCTATGCTGCTGATCTGGGCCTCCAGAGTGCTCTTCATGGAGGTGTATTCTGCCATGTCAATCACTTCCCTGCTCCCCAGCTCCGTTAAGGCCTGTTGACTCAGCTGGAGCTCAGCCTGCAGCTTCAACATTTCCTCGCTTTTCGCTTGGTTTTCTCCCTCCTTTTCTTTCAAGCTGGCTTTGATTGCCGTGATTTCTCGTTCCAGCATTTCCTTCATCTGTGTATGTTCCACCAGAGGTATTGAGGACTCCTTCAGAGCTGACAGTTCCTGCTGCAGCTCTCCTACTTTTAGTGTTTCCTGCTCGTAACGTTCCTTCTTACTCCGGAGGGCTTCCTTCAGGTCCTCCACGGTGTGACCCAGAGCCTCCTCCAAGGCCTCCATGTGTTCTCCTGAGAGGTGCTGAGGCTGCAGAGCCCTGGGCTCCCTGGCCTTGTCCTGCAGCTCCCCTCCCTGCTCCTCCTGCCCCGTGTATCTCCGTACCAGCCCTCTCAGCTGCCCGTTCAGCTCCTCCATTCTGCTCGCAAACGTCTTCTCCATCTCGTGGGATCTCTCAGCCAGGATGTAATTCTGCTGCAAGTCATTCTGGATGGACAGAAAGCCATTTTTGAGCTTTTCATTCTCCTCCTTGAACTTCTTGGTTTCCTCCTCACTTTCCCTGCGCTTCTGCTCCTGTTCCTGCAACTGTGCTCTTAATTCCTTCACTGTGGCTTCAAAGCTCTGCTCTCTGTCCTCGAAGGAGGCAATCGGGGCGTATTTTGACTTTATGCACTCCTGAATTGTGTCCAGCTCCTTCTTTTGGGCCTCAATTTCTGCGTGCAACTGTGAAATCTCCTCTTGCCCCCTCTGATAGTCAGCCCTAACCGCAGCGTTGTTCTCCTGCAGTTCGTGCACACTTTTATTTAAAGCACTTACTGCGCTCTCGTGATCTTTTAAACTTATATACTCCGTTTTTAACTGATTCTGTAAGAGTTTCACCTTGCTTTTCAGAGCTCCATTTTCCTCGTTTACCTTCAGGAATTCGTGTTTTATCTCTCCAATTTTGCCCTTCAGGTCTGACAGCTCCCCGTTGGTCTTTTCCAGGGTGTTGTTCAGGACCGATTTAACCTCCTCGTGTGTCGTGGCCAGCACATACTGGTCCCTCAGGGTCTCCCTTATGACTGTGTTCTCCGACACCAGTTTGCACACTTTTGCCTGTTCATCATCATACTTTTTCTGAAGCTCAACAAGCTGCTTTTCAAGCTCAATCCCATTAGATTTTAAAGCTTCCACTTCTTTTTTGTGCTGCTCTGGAGACACATACACAGCCTGGAAGTGGCCAATATTCTCACTTAAGTTGTTCTTCTCTGCCAGCAGCTTTTCAGCTTCTGCTTTGCTTTCGTTGTACTTCTTGGTTATTTCAAACAGCTTTTTGGTCAGGTCCCCCACAGCCTGATCATTTGTTTTCTTCAATTCCTCATGAATTTTTAAAGGCACATTCTGGCTTTTCATTTCAGTCTTTAGCACTTGGACTTGCTGCTTCAGCATCTTGTTATCAGCCTGCAATCTTTCAAGTTCCTTCTGCAGAGCCTCGTTCTTCTGCGACAGCTCAGCGACCGCCTTGCCCAGCTCCTGGTTCCGGAGCTCCAGCCCGCTCCTCACGTGCTCGTGCTCCTCCGGCCTGACGTGCTGAGCCAGGGCAGCTTTCTGGCTCTCACACTCCCTCTTTAAAAGCACAACCTCTGCCTGCAGTTTTTCCCGCTCTCCTTCCACCTCTGATAACTTCCTTGCTTTCTCATTGACCTCGCCCGACAACAAACTCTTCATGTTCTCAAACCTCTCTGCAGTCACAGACTGGGCCAACTTGGCTGCTGTTTCTTTGAGCTGCCCTTCCAACTCCAAGACATTCCTTCCCTTTTTATCTCGCTCCATCTCCAACGTAGCAAGTTCCTTCTGCAACCTTTTGATTTCCTCCACCAGCCTTCCTTCATCCCTCTTGAATTCTTCCACCAGCAATTCGTTCTGCTTAATCTGGTTCCTCAGTTTCCCCACTTCAGCAGAGGCCCCCTCGTACTTGGTTTTCATTTCCCTCAGCTGCTCCTTGAGCTCCTCTGCCACCCTGGTGCTCCCCGAAGCCACTTCGTTCGTCAGGTGATCCTTCAGAGCCAGGAAGTGGGTCTGCATCTGCTTCACTTTGCCTTCAGAGTCGAACATCCTTTTCTGAACGTCTTTTAAAGCATCTTCCAGCTGTTTTATCTGTCCATCAGATTCCACCTTGGTCCTCTCACACTCTGATGCCAAAGCTTTACATTCGGATGCCTTGAGAGACAGTTCCCTCTGCAGTTTGCTGATTTCTTCCTTGGCTGCCCCAAAGCAGCTCCTCAGGTTGTCAAGTTCTTTCTTCAAGGTTTCCTTCTCCGAACTGGGTGATTGGACAGGCAGGGAGAGCTCCAGGGGCCTCAGCATGGACCTGGACTGGAGGGAAATTGGCACAGAAAACGTGTTTACAAGTCTGAAAAGTCATTTTCATGTGTTTATTGTTTATTATTATTATCACATTTTAATATGTGAATTGTCACACACAGAACTGTCTTAAATCCCTGTTGATCTGAACCTGTACAAGAGATTTCCTTTTCCCTTAAAATTGGACTAAATTATTCTTGCCCATATTAGAGAACAGGCATTTCTGCTTCTAACAGTACAAATCTTGAATATAGCTCTACATTATTGTTTCCCAATCACAGGACCCTGGAAAAGTCTGGGTTAGAAGGGACATTAAAGCCCATCTCATCCCACCACTCTCCCAGGTTGCTCCAAGCCCCATCCAACCTGGCCTGGGACACTTCCAGGGATGGGGCAGCCACAGCTTCTCTGGGAAACCTGTGCCAGGGCCTCCCCACCCTCCCAGGGAGGAATTTCTTTCCAATATCTCATCTAAACCTAAATCTAAACTCATCAGACCCTACTGACATTAAAGTGCAGGTCTATTCCATTCCCCTTGTTATGCTATTCATATTTAATCACTCATCTGACTGAACAAATTTAATTTATTAAGAGATTCCCCCCCCTCCCTGAAGCAATAAATAATTTTATAAGAAATCAGAGCAGAGCATGCCATGGTTAACAGAACCCTCTTGCTGAAAGGACTGAGGAATACAGTCATTTGGAATTCTCGAGGGGCTTGGGTTGGGAAGGACCTTAAAGACCATCTCGTTCCACCCCCAAGGGTCTGACAGGCCTTGTTTACACTGGAATTGTTGCTTTAGAAGGTTGACAGCTACCAAATAGAATTGTCAGGAAACAATCACATAGCTGGCAGGAAAGAGAAATCTTCTGAATATTACCCAAATTTAAAGTAGAAAAAAATCATGGAGGTGGAAACCCGACTTGACCCTACAACAGTTGATCCAGGTTTAAGAGAGCTCATCACAGACCCTTCAGCACTCAAATTCCCCAGTATTTAAAAGCCCTGTCACAGACAGGACTCTAGAGGGCACCAGCAGTTAAAAATAAACACGGAAAGCAAGGATGCCTCAAGGTTTTGTGTTCAGAAGCAATGCTCAAACATACATTTATGAGGACATTCAGCTTTCCCAGCACTACTATCTTAGAATTCTCTCCACTGGTAAAATATTTCTTACCTGTGATTCCACAGCAAACGCCTGGCCTTGTTTAACTACTGAATCTTCCTTTCCTAGATTTTCAAAGCAAATGGCATTCAGGTTCTGGTTAAAAACACAATCACGAGAACTACAATTTTCCTTCCTAATTTCAGTCTGTTCAATGGGGCCATGCTAGACTGAAGGTTGGTGTTAGAACAATCCCTCCTTAATTGAGTCACATGAAAAGTCTGGACAAAGCCCTCCTAGGGAAAAGAAAACCTTGGGAGAATTACTGCTGTGCCAGGCTGGGTAAACTGTTCTGCAGAAGTGTCCTGGAAGCCACCTCACCCCAGCTGCAGGTCTGCACATGAGCACACCAGGGAAAAGCATCTCCTTGCACTCCAAAGAAATGATTCCTCCTGACAGGCAGCCAAGCAGCTCTCAAAATGTTATTTAGTCTGTCATGAGCCATTTAGTTACACAAGTGCAAGGCAGGTCTGCGACCGAGCTGGATGCAAAAAGACTCCAGTTTGTGGAAATGGAATTATTTCTGACAGAGGTGTAAACTGAGGTCTTGTGATTTGAAGTCAAACCTGCTCCACTCAAGCCTTGCCCCTGACCGGTTTCCTGGTGCTGAGCCAGACAGGAGCACTGTGTTAGGTATGAGGGATGGAAAGGGGAGCTCCATGGGGAGCAGGGATCTTGCTCAGCTTGTTTTTCACGTTCTTAGAAGATGCAGCAGAGTCACAGTTCACATTTCACAAGGCCAGTCACTGTAAGGGAGACTGATGGCAGTGCCCTGGCACCCACCCACGAACACACCCGTGTCCAGCTGACTCTGCTCCCGGGGCTCGGGGGGGACACGATGCTTGGCTGGATTTAAGACCAACAATGCGAAGAGATGACAAGAAAACCCCTTTGTCTGTGTATTCTAACACTGCACCAGGCACAGAAAGCTTTAAGAATTTACCATACTTACTGTTTCCAAAGTTACTTCCAGACCCCGCAGAGTCCCCCTAAAATCAAACAGCAAGAAACACAAAATGAAGCTGAAAATTTGGTTTATATTTTTGGTGTGTGTTAAACTAGGCATTAAAGGGCAGGGAAAGGTCTTACAAGGAGATAACCACTTAAAACTTTCAGCAATTTAAAGTGTTTAAGTATTTACTGCTGTAACTATCAATTGCTCTATCACATTTCAAATCAATGAACGTACTTCATAGTATTTGAGTTTAGCTTTGAGAGCCTCGATAGTCCTTAAGCTTTCCTCCTGCTGCTTCTCCTTGGTAGTGAGGATTTTCTTCAGCTCATCCTTCTGAAAGAGAAAGAAGTGCCAAATAGCCAAAACCACAAGAGGGGACAGATTTACAAGATCTCAAGCAATTTTTAAAGAGTTTAGGGAGAACTTCAACCAAGATCAGCACTGAAAG
Organism: Myiotriccus ornatus; assembly: GCA_036023395.1. NCBI lineage: Eukaryota > Metazoa > Chordata > Aves > Passeriformes > Tyrannidae > Myiotriccus > Myiotriccus ornatus. Next base: position 1,137,388 of record JAYRBT010000018.1, on the reverse strand, counting down.
AACCCCTAAAGTTTTATGTTGAAGTTCTTCCACAAGACTGCTTCTCTACAAGAGGAGTCTTGAAGAACGAGTCAAGAATATGCACCAGCATAATCTGCTGTTGTTTAATTTATTCATATTTATTAGTCTTGCATTACTGAAAGTCACTAGAGATAATTATAATATTAAGTTTGCTTTAAAGGTGCCACAAGAATTACACATATTATCTGTAGTACTGGAAATGGCTGTGCAGCTGTACAAACTGACACTGAGCAGCAGATATTTAATTTACCATTTTTAGGCAGCTTTTATTTCCTCTACAGTTTTAAATACATTACTGAAATGAGAGAGTTGCTTCCCCTATTTCCCAGTCCTGTTACACTTGCGGGTGACATATCGTACCTCATTCTCAAGATCATCTGCAAACATTTGCTCCTGCAAAAATAACAAAAAAAAAAAAAATCCCCCCCAAATCATTTTTTCAATGATGTTTAAGGGCTTTGTACACAGTTCAACAGCTGAGAAACCTACCCCCGTTCCCAATGCTCCCCATCCAGCCTTATCTCCCCTGCCAGAGGTTAAACAGGAGTTAGGATGTCTGACAGAGCAGTGTCCCTAGAAACTGGAACATTCCTCACTTATCTAAATCAGACACTACTGAGGCAGAGAAGTACAGCTTCAGGAGAAGTTTGCTGATTTTGGAAAGTGACTATTCAGAAGTTAGATTTATAAAGGCAATGCTGAAGAGAGAGGCTCAGACAAGCCAGTGATTCCAAGAAGAAATATTCTTTCTATCCATGTGCTGCATTTAGGAAGAGCTGCATAAATGTACCTCTACAAAATTCAGTAAAGAAACAAGCATGAGCCTCCACAAATAAAAAAAACCTGGTTTTATTTTCTTTCTGCTGGTCATGCTTAGCTCTAATGAGAGGGATTTTATTTTTTTTTTAAAACAAGGATTTAAAAAAAAAAAAATTGGGTGAGAAATTCCCGTTGAGAACTTTTTTTGTTTTCTTGCCAATTGAAGATTTTTGCTCTCTGCTTCCACTTACAATAACAGCTGGAAAATCAGCAGATGGTAAAGCACTGCCACACAACACCTACATTTGACTGGGCAGATGAGGTTCAGGCTCCAAACTGCAGCATGCCAGGACACCCCGAGGTTCCTGTTGCTTTGTGAGGCAGAGCCATGACTGTCACTGCTCAAATTTGTGGGTATCAGTGAATGACACTGCAACGGGTCTGCTCACAATCTGAATATTACCACAAGTCCTGAATATTACCACAAGAGCAGAGGCTTTTGCAGCAGCAGAGAATGAGTGACACAAAGCAGTAATTCCCAGGAAAGGAATGAAGACCTCATCCTAATTCCACGTGCTTTTCTTTCTACTCCTACTGCCAGCATCAGGGGGTTATCCCAGCTTTCAAGTCAGGTTATTCCAAGCCCTGGTTTACCTCATTCAGCTGCATCTGTAGCCCACTGATTCTGTCCAGCAACATCCTTTGCTCCTCCTGCGCTTCTCTCATCCGATCTTTCAAATCTTGGTTTTCCAGCTCCAAGTCCTTAAAAGTGAAACATGAGATTAATAAATAAAGACAGACCATCAGACCACACACACCTTGGGAAAGGTAATGAATCTGAACCAGCAGTTTTAGCAGCCACTGAAGACTCCAAGCCTTGCCTAAGGAGTCCCCTGATGATTCTGTGGCCCTTCTCCAGGTCAGGAGTGTTCTGGAGGTTTACACAAGCACAAGCTCTTGAGCCTTCAGGCCCCCGAGCTCCAGACAGCTCATTGCTGTCAGTGCACACACGGGTTGTGGAAGGACGAGCAGAGTGGGATCACCCTCAGTGCTGACAGCCCTCAAGAGCTGCTTATCTGTGTCTGTTAGCACGTAACAATAACTCCTGTTAGACCAGCTCCTGACACCAACCACTGCAGCCAAAGGTGCAAGCCTTTAAGTGTGAAACTGTTCCAGCAGCCACCAGAGCCACCCCAGTGACATCCAAATCCAACACAGTGACGGGTCTCTGTGCCTCAGTCAGTCAGTCAGTGCTCACATGCCGACACAAAGCACCTTTAACTCTTGCCTGGAATCGCTGCCTTAACTGTGGAACTGCTTTGGCCCCCACCAGAGAACAGAGATCTTTATCCTTGCATTACAAAGCATTTCAGAATGAAGGCCTCCGTTTTTCAGGGCTTTGTCCCCCACAGCTTAAAAGTGTTGTTTACCTTTCTGAAAACTGTAATGACATAGGACCGAGATGGGAAATCAATGTTGGTTAGTAGAATTGTGACACAGATTACTTTGAGTATGACACAAACATACATCTCTTGAGAGTGCTGCAAAAATAAATCTTCCTGGTTTGTGACTCTGGTGTTACTGCAGAGACAGAAGGTTAAGAGGTAGGAAAGGTTATGGAAACTTGCAACTACTTATTACACAAGAAAGTATTTTTCCTGAAAGAAGCTTACAGCTTATCTGCATAATTGCACATTCCACAGTCAGGCAATTAAGTTTTAAGTAAACAGTAATATATGACCTTTTTTAATGGAATCATTAGTGCTTCCTTTGCAAGCTCATCTTTCTTTAGTTCATCTGGTTCATTATCCACGTGGGAATACCCAAATCACAGGAATCCTCCTCTTACCTGAGCACTGTGTTCCTTCTGATACAGTTTGACATTCACCTCCTCCTGCACAAACCCCCGACTCCACTTCTGTGACATGTTGCTAATCTGTAAATACAGCAGTAAAATAGGAATTTGTACTCGTGCTGTGTCCTGCAGACACCCTTTTCTGGGGATAACAGGCTGCTCCCACCCCCCTTTCAGCTCCCACGGGGAGCAATCCTACAACATTCCCATTTTGACAGCTTGCTTCACAACAAGAGGTCACCCATGATCTCATCCCCACACAAATGGGAGGCTTGTCAAAACTCTAATCCTGAATATGCACATCATGGAATATTTTTCACACAGAACCAGCCGCACCATCTGATCCCAGCTACAGATGAAGTTTAGAATCATAAAACACTGAATAGTTCTGTATCACAGCACAATCCTAATCAGATACTCACCTTTTGCTCAGCCTGCCCTTTCTTCATGCTGTCCCTTCCTAAAAAAGCACCACACAAATAGGAGGTTACAAAACGCATTTCATTCAGATTCATGCAACAGTGCAACACATTCAGCTCATTCTATCCACTTTCCTTACTGGGAGGACATTCCAAAAGAATAGTTCACCCCCCCCTCCACTTAATCAAACATGGAAACATTCAAAGTTTTTCTATAAATAAGGCTAAAAACTCCAGTGATCAATCCTGCAATGCCAAGCTCAGCAATGTTAACCCCTCGAGGCATCAGAGCCTGAATTTACCTTAAAAGCTTTACTAAAACCAAACACAACCCCAAAACCTTTCTTTCCCCTCCCAAAGAGGCACTTTATCAGCTTTGTGGCCAAAGGACTACACCAAAAGCAGTCCCTGCAGACACAGCAGAGGGGACACACAAAGAGCACAGGGGTACAACCAGGTTCCTCCTACCTTTGCCGGAGTCCTCAAGGGCAGCTTTTATTAAAGCCAAAATGTCAATATTGTCCCCAATTCTGGCATAGTAAGCACAGTCATGCCCAAGGCCATCAGTCAAACTCACATCCGCACCATTCCTGAGCAAAACCTCCACGGCATCCCTGCAGCCGTACTCACAGCCCAGCATGAGGGCAGTCCTGGGGTGGAGAGAGAGGGGCGTGAGGTCTGGGGAGCCCTCCCGAAGGGAGCAGCTCTTACACACACAGTCCCTTGTACTTCCATGTCTAATCCCACAAACTGCAGCCCAGGCACCTTCCCTCTATCCAGAGAGGAAACAGCTTTAAAAAGTCATTTAGTCAATGTTTAAATATTTGTTAAAAAGCAAACAAACACACTATAATAACAGTATTTTCGTGGAACCAGCAAAAACGTGCTGCCTTTGAGGGTCTCCCAGTGTTTTGAAAACTTTGGTTTTCTCTGATAGATACAAACCTCAACAGACACAACAAACACAAGAGGAGGAGTTCAGAAAAAGTCTGGAGAGGGGAGCACCTGGGAGCCCTGGCAACGCTTCCCAAACACTTGCCAGCTGCAGGACGTGCCATGGGAGTAGCCAGGCTTTGTCCCATGGCACCTCACGTCCCTCGGCCACCAGGCAGGAGACCTCCAAGGAATAACTGGCAGAAGCAGCAGCTACAAAGAGAAACCCCCTCCCCTGAGCCAGAAATAAGCACCTCAAGGCCTTGAGGTCCCTTCAGAGCTCCAATGGACTCAGCACGCCTTGACAAAGCCCCCCTTTTGTCATGAGCCATTTTGCATATTGATCCCAAAGGGTGCAAGATGCAGCTTTGGACACAAACTCTTAGAACAGCCAACTGCAGGTTCTCTGCTGGCAGGAACAAGCCTGGGTGTATTTTAGATGCAACTAGAAGCAATAAAATAAGGCCAGGTTTATCTGCGTTGCTGAACTGGCACAGCTACTTCTGAACTACCTCCCGGGTTCTTTTCCACCAAATTTAGCACATTTATTCTGCAGCCTGAGAGCTAAGGGGCAGCCCTCCACCCTTCAGGTGCCAGCAGGCCTTCCAGCAGTGCTCCGTGTGCGTTACCTGTTCTGTTTGTCCCTGGCATTGACATCTGCTCCTCTGTCTATCAGCAGCTGACAGACTGCGGGACGACACATCTGAGTGGCCAGCACCAGTGGTGTCCTCCCATCCTGGAGAGAGGCAGGGGAAAGACATGAGGCAAGGGAGAGGAAGCAGAGAAAGCAGAGGGACTCCCCCAGGGGTCTGTGCAGGAGCAGGGTAAGAGCAGCACTCACGCCATCCTTTGAGTTCACCACGGCGCCGTGATCACACAGGAGCTGAATGCTGGAGGAGCAGTCTGACATGGCTTTGGAGAGAGAGAGAGAGCAGGTCACGCTGCTGAGAACAGCCCAGGCTCCTCCTTGGGTGTGTTTGGCTCACAAAACTTCACCCAGCTAAGTGAAAGCACTGCAAGACTCTGCAGCTGGTTCCCCCACCCCCCAAAGTGCCTGAAGGAAACCAGCACTCCTGTTCCAGACACTGTGTGGCACAAGCAGGGTGCAGAAAACCCAGAGTGAAGGTATCTTATCCTACTGACAGCTCTGCTCTGAAACTCTGCTCGTGATACCTGCTGAACATTTTACTAGAAAATGCACAGGCATCAGAGGAGACTCTCAGACCTCCAACCTCCAGGATTGTTAACCTCACTGCTGAGGACAAGGGTCACGACAATATAAATCACTCTCTCCTACCACAGTCACCAAAACTAAGAGAGAAGAATTCTGCCCATCTGGAAGTGAATCCATTAATTAAATCTCAGTTTCAACCACAGTTACCAGAAAAGCACAACCCTTACCTGCATCGTGAAGAGCAGTTCTTCCCTGGAGATCCACATTCTCCGTGGGACAATTGTACTGTTAAAAAAGAAAATGGGCCACTTATATCTGCATGGAGACATGCATCAAATAAACAGAAGTTTCAAAGAACCCATTAAAAATTTAAAAAAAAATAAAAAAATCAAATGAGCATTAACTGACCAGGAATAAACAAAGCAAAAATAAATATCACACAGACCTAAGACAACCCTCAATGTTGTTTCATTAATGAAAGATTAAAGCTCTTTTCCCCATGACTGTCTTATTTTTTAAAAAGAATCTAATTGGTTAAAAAAGAAATCACGGAAGAAAGGCATATCCCAATTTTGAATCAGTGTATTTCAAACCTCCTTTTCCCTCTCACTAATAAGAGACAAGCTGGATTTTTCAGTACCTGCAAGAGCTTCTGCAAACACAAGGCATGTCCATATTTTGCAGCTAAGTGCAACGCGTTTCTCCCTAAAAACAGATCAACAGCAATCCAGGATTTATTTTGAATGGATTTTTGATGAATATTCACATCACTTTAGATAAAACAGTCCCTCTGTGTCAGTCCCCCCCATTCTGTCTCTAACCAAGGCATCCCTTTGGTATACACCTCACTGTTTGTTAGTCTGCTTATTTTAGAGAAACTGCAACCAGGGATTCAAGTTCATTAGTGAACTTAACCTCAAAATACTGCAAATGGCTCCACATAAGCATTTAAAAATAAACTGTCACATGAAAGGAACTGTCACAAATGGCTCCACATAAGCATTTAAAAATAACTGTCAAAGGCCAGGTTAGTTCTGTAATTCTCTTGTTTTCAAGTCACACAGAAAATCTTTTTTTTTTTTTGCCAACTGTAGACAGGAAGAAGATACATCCTGTGGTTCAGCTTAATTCTATTCCAAATTAACACCCAGGTGAGAACATTTTCAAGCAGCCCTTGGAGCCCTGAGGAAGCCCACCTGCAGCATCAGTGGCCGTGATATCCACTCCATGAACGAGGATGGTGTTCAAGCAATCCAGGTTTCCCTTTGACGCCACCACATGGAATCTATAAAGGAGGAAGCACCTTGCTTAAGCACAGCTGTTTTGTACCTAAAAATGGCAGTATTAGCCAGGAAAGCCAGAGCCAACAGCTGCACACTGAAGGCATTACACAGGACAAACCCAGCTTGGACAGTATCCAAATCCAGGTGAGAGTTGTGCAGATATTACTTTAAGGAACAAGACAACTTTCTTGAGAAACAACCATTATTTATCTAATCAGTGAACCAGGTGAAATACCAGTGTGGTTTCAGTTTCTCTTTAATACTCAAACCTGGCAAGAGCGAGTATTTAAATACTGACCTTCCCTTGGAAGTGAAGGCAGTTTGAGGATTTCCCATCCTAGCCAGCTGGTATTCCAGATTAGTACACTGGAACTGAACATCTTGTATTGCACAGACTTAGGGATTCAGAAAAGCTTTTAGAGAAGCAGAAGATTAGGAACTGAGGAACTTTCAGGAGCTTCCAGCGCCTACTGGAGCCCTGCGGTCACTTACGCGGATCTTCCTTCCACGTCCAGCTTTGTAGGAGTGACTCCTTTTTTGGCCAGGATGGATGAAACCTTTTCCACATCGCCCCTTTCAGCTGCTTTCATTAACCTGTCATCGTATTTGTTCCAGTCTGGGTTCAGCTGTGCAGGAGAGAAGCAGAGGGGCGAGTGAGCCTGTGGTGCACCCCCAACCCACCGAGGGCAGGATGGGGGTACAACAGAGCACGTCTTGGTCTGCACAGGCAGTCACACCCATCAAACTGTTTACAGGCATTTGTGCACAACATCGCTGTAACACCTCAGTCAGGCTGCTGGAATTGAACAGTGCTCAGACACAGCCCGGGCAAGCCACTTTGGTCCTGAATGAGACCTTCAGGAGCAAACCTCTTTGGTTTTCCGCATCCTGCTTCATTCTTTGCTCAGTTTTCATACTTCAACAACAAATGGATGGTCTAAAAATACGCACCAGGACCCAGCTTTTCCTGACTGTGCCAGACTGTACAGTGGGTCAAAAATTACCCGAGTAATTGGTAATGGTGGTCAAGAGAACTGAGCTGTAGAAGAAAGAAATTCAAAGTTCAAAGCCTGCAATTCCCAAAGCAATGGAGAGGGCAAAGGAAGTCCAAGTCAGTTATAAATAGCCCACCACACATTCAGCCCCAGACAGTCGTCATCCCCCACTTTTCCCTTGTTTACTTCCAATTTAGAATTTTAGGCCACAGGCCAAGCCTCCCACCACAAGATACAGAGTTTGTTCTCTTCACTGCCAAACCACCCCTCCTGAATGGCTTTGGGCTTTTCAGGAATTTCTGCCTGTGACAGAGACCTCCCGGCCAAGCTGGACACTGAAGAACAAGACTTAAAAAGGAGTATTATATTCAAATCTAACTCTGCAAAGCAAAAGAATTTGTTGACAACGGTGAGACACAAGCAGCCTGTAGGTGCACAAAGTTACTTATCACTGTGAATCAGGAGTTCCACACCTCACCAAGTAAAGAACATTTAAACAGATAACCCCAACACAGGCTTTGCCAGGGAAAAGAGGGTACACAAAAAAAAGAACAGAACCAAAAACCCACTGCCAGCACCTGCATCTGTAGTGATTTGTAAAAGGGAATTGCAATCATGACCAGAGAAGGCTGAGAGGGGTCTCATCAATCCATACAAACATCTCCAAGGGGTGCCAGAGGGTGGTGCCAGACTCTTCAGTGGTGCCCACTGACAGAACAGGGAGCAATGGCCATAAACTAAACCACGAGAAGTTCCACCTCAACATGAGGAAGAACTTCTTTCCTTAAGGGTGGCAGAGCACTGGAACAGCTGCCCAGGGTCGGTGTGGAATCTCCCTCTCTGGAGACATTCCAAACCCACCTGGATGAGTTCCTATGTCACCTGCTCTGGGTGACCCTGCCTTGGCAGGGGGTTGGACTGGATGATCTCCAGAGGGCCCTTCCAGCCCTAAGTTTCTGTGTCATTATCTTTACTCCCCTTTCTCACAGCAAACAAGATTACAGTAATCATGAAGGCTTAACAACAGCTTACTCAGTACAACACTTGCTAAAAGTGACATGAGGTAATAAAAATAGACCACTAATGACATTACCACCAGTGTTGCCCAGCTGAAGTGCAGAACTGATTTGTCAATCAATTAAAACATCCATTAGCCTGAAAGCCAAGCCAGCGTGGCCTAATGAAGTCACTGTGTTGGTGTCACCACCAGTCCCAGCAAACTCTGCCTGCATGGCCCGGGAATGCCGCTGTCCCTTCCCAGCTTGGACCCCATTCCTCTGCAGAGCCACCTCCTCAGCTTCAGGTTTTAATTTCAAACACCTTAGACACCGTGCACACACAGCATCAACTCCGTGCCCTCTAAATTCTTCTGCACATGGCACATTCCCATCCTCTCAGGAAGGCAATCCCACCTGGAGTGTCCGCCACTGGGTCGGGATTGCCCACCTTTGCAGCTCATACCTGCTACCACAAACTCACCCAAATCTACAGGAGATCCTCCCCAGCCCCTCCTTTCTCCCATTTAATAAAACTTCTGACTAACAAACGCATTACTTAAAAAAAAACCAAACCAAACCCAAACAAACAAATCCATCACTTTCCTATTTTTTCCGTTTGGTTATCACACTTCAGTAAATTGTATCCATGGCCTAGGATGTACCACATTTACAGGGGCTGGAGGGACAGCACCGGGGGAATGGCTTCCCATTGCCAGAGGGCAGGGTTAGATGGGATAGTGGGAAGAAATCCTTCCCCTTGAGAGTGCTGAGGCCCTGGCACAGGTTGCCCAGAGAAGCTGTGGCTGCCCCATCCCTGGAAGTGTCCAAGGCCAGGTTGGACAGGGCTTGGAGCAACCTGGGATAGTGGAAGGTGTCCCTGCCCATGGCAGGGGTGGGACAAGATGAGTTTAAAGTCCCTTCCAACCCAAACCATTCCATGATTAAATCATTGCCCATTTAACAAATGCATTTCACATTTAAGGAAAATTCCTCACAGGAAAGGTTGTTTTAAGAGACACAACACACATTAATTAAACAGTACCTACACTACAAAACATTTACACAATTCAAGCTTTCACATTTTTGCAGTTGTAAATGACTGCCAGGGACATGAAAGCTCAGATACCTACAGTGTCTTTAGCTGCACAAGAAAACCAACAGATCATCCTGAACTCTGAGCCTCGTGCTGCCAGGAGGGATCAGTTTATCTCACATCAGCCCCCGCCGCTCACAGCGCCCGGAGCTCACACAGGCTGCTTCCAGGAACGGCTCCTCTCCACCGCCCTGGATTCATCCTGCTCCATCCGTCACTTAGCTCGGATCGCCGAGGATATTCCCCCCATCTTCAGGATCATCTTCAGACTTCATAACTCTCGGAAAACTCCCGGCCAGAGGAGCCGTGTGCGGGTCCGGCCGCGCTCAGGGCTCCCCAGAACCCTCCCAGAGCCGTGGGTCGGGTGGGACAAACTGCCAGAGTGACTGGGGCTGCCAGGGAAATAGTGCCCAGACCCCGGATATCTTGTAAACAATACGGAGACAGTCTCCTGAGGCTGATCTATTTTCTGATAGCCCAGTCCTTGCTAGGCAGGCATAGAAAGCAATGGCTATTAGTGCATTCCCGGCGTGCCCGTGCCCTGAGTAATGCGGGGCAGGTTTGGTGTTAACTGAGGAGACAGGCACGCAGGAAACCCTGCTGGAGTGTTGTTGTGCTCTGCAGACAGGCAAACACTCGCTCTAAAATAACAAACACGTTAGTCAAATTAACTGTGCACTGACATGGGGGAAGGTCACACTTATCACCACTAATAACACACAAGGACTGAAATACTCCCAGGAGTCACTTTTTCCCCATTCCACCAGGCCACAGAGCTGAAACCAGACTCAGGCTCAGACTTCAGACAGTTACAACTGCGGAGCAGATGGAATGCATGATCCTATTTTGACAGAAATGTAACCCATTTCAAATTAGAAAACACACATGCCTCTGCTTTAAAAAAATTCTCCTTTTACAGCACTGAAACCCTTTCTGAATAGAACCTGGTTTCAGCTTACCGCTGCTGCCAGTCTGTCTCCCAACATGAGGAACGAGAGGAGTCACAGAGGCTGTGAAAACATTCAGTGACAGCACAATGATTAACAGGAGGGGAGAAGGAGAGTCCCCTTTCACAAGTTTTAAATTTAAATGGAGATCTCCCAAGTGCCATATTTAGAGGAGTAGGTCAACAAGGCAAGCAACGCACTGTTTTGTCTGCAGAAGAAAAACCTGGTCCAGGGCCAGAAAATCCACACACACACCCGCCCACCCTGGAGGACACAAACAGGAGACTGCAAATAGCCTAATAAAAGGATCTTCTCAGCAAAGAAATTTAAAATCACTCGTTCATATTTGGACTAATTCACCCCTTCCCAGTAATTTCTGAACTATCCCACATCCCCTGCTGTGAGCAGCGGCCTTTGCCTCACAGCACCACCGTGCTTCCCCAAAGAATGCTCCAAGACCTCCCTGCAATTAGTATCCATGTGACAAAGCCACTCCAAAAAAGTGCAGAGACTGTGTCGTCTTCTGACCAGAACCAAGTCTGTCTCCTCAAGCTAAAAATGGCTTTTTTGGGGGGGAAGGAAAAAATAAATACACTTCACAAGTGACAGCAACAGAAGAGCCCCGTTTAACCAAAAGCAGTTTGGTGAGAAGTGTAGGTAGGACTGGGTCTTCCAGGTGTACAGTCTTCTCCAGAGTATTTATCCCAAAGGTTTTACTTGTCTCCACGTTATCTGCCTGCAGACAGTCCTCGTGACTCGTGAGCTGCAGCCCCTTTGTGCTGGAGATCCTCCTGCGACAGTGCTGACCACAAGGTTTAGGACTGCTGAACCACACTGCCCAGCCCTGCCCAGCTCCAGCCGGGCACAGAGCGGCTTTCACAGCCCCATCGGCACCGGGCAGCTTCAGGAAACACAGCCCAGCTGCAAACTCCCCCTGACTGAACTGCTCTCCAAGGCACTGAAACCAGGGAGCTTGAAGGGTAGAAACAACTTAAACATGCTCATGTTGTGTTCTTTCAGTGTAACCAAAGTTTAGAACCCAATTCAGGGTTGTTTATCAGAACACAGACCAGAAACATCATCAGGCAGGGGCAGTGCAGATCCCTGCAGGTGCTACACTGCCCACCACCCCAATACTGGCCAAGGCCAATATTACCCCCTTTTATTAACACAGAGCACCTGTTTTTCTAGGCTCAGCCTGCCAGGAATCCTTCCCAACTCCAGGTCTCCAAAGATGAGGAGTATCCCATCTCCTCCATCCGTTAGGATCAGAAGCAGCCTCGTTCCCAACAGTTTGTCTGGTGCACTCCCGGTTTGAGGGATTTATCTGAAGCAGACACGCTGGGTGCCTGCACACTCTGTGCATCCATCTGGGATCCAGCACCCTTGGGAGGGACAGAGAGACATGTTCACACCACCCTGCTCAGAGAGAGAACATAAACTGAGCAGGCACGGGATACTGCTCCAAGTGCCCTCCTGGCTCTCAGGGAATGGCAAACTTCCAGGGCTAGAGGGATTCTACCCACATGCCAATAATCCTGAATGAATCACTGTACTGACTTCTCCAGTTTTTCCTCAAGTCCAGGTGAGCTTTGAGCATCCTCGACAGCCTTGGGTAAGGAACTGTCCAGCTGAGCTATATAACAACATGCAGGGACAGGACAAAGGAACAGCTTCACACCGAAAGAGAGGAGATTTAGATTAAGTATTAGGAAGGAATCCTTCCCTGTGAGGGTGGGCAGGCCCTGCCACAGGCTGCCCAGAGAAGCTGTGGCTGCCCCTGGATCCCTGGAGTGTCCAAGGCCAGGTTGGACGGGGTTTGGAGTAACCTGGGATAGTGGAAGGTGTCCCTGCCCATGGCAGGGAGTGGGACTGGATGGGCTTTGAGGTCACCCCACCCAGTTCAGAAATACCAGCTGTAATTCAAAGCAGCTCTTAAGCCCTTCAGCCTGAAAGCTGGGATAAAGTTGTGAAAGTGAGCACAGTCCTGTCACGGCGGGGCCAGGCAGCTGATCCCATTACCAGCAAACCCCAAACGGGACACGGCCCCGCTAATGCCATTAGTGGGTGACATAAGCACAGGACAGAGCACAGCTCTGGGGACACCCTGCCAGCACCACCACAGCAGGAACTCACAAACCTATCAATGGGCGCTCATAGAAACCCAGACTGGTTTGGGCTGGAAGGGATCTCAAAGTCCATCCAGTGCCACCCCCTGCCAACTAGCCCAGGTTGCTCCAAGCCCCATCCAGCCTGGCCTGGGACCATTCCAGGGATTCAGGGGCAGCCACAGCTTCTCTGGGCACCCTGTCCCAGGGCCTCCCCATCTGCTCAGGTTGGATTTCTTCCTCATGCCCAACCTAACCCTGCTGTGTCTCAGATGCCAGGGCCAGGCTCACACATCTGTCAGGCCGCACACTCTGATTTCCTGCTCCTTCTCCAGAGGTCAGAGTACATTTGCAATCAAAAGTAAGTTCTGGCAGACACACCCTGCATTTCATACAGCAATAAGTGACAAATGCTTTTGAAGTAGTTTGATTTATTTGGAAACTGCACGGACTGGCAGAATAAAAGGGTAAGTTAGACTAGTGAAACTATTCTTTTTCAAAATATGTTCAGCAGGTGCAGTTTCCCCTGCAGTGCAGAGGCACTTCACTATCACCCGTCTATTCTGTAGATTTTGCCTTACCTGCATTTGCCTAGAAAAATCCTGCACATACCACCTGCAAGGAGCAACAGGTCCCTCCCAGCATTGCCAGCGTCACCTTTCCACATAGCTGGGACAGGGGAAAATCCACCAGCACCAGCCACAAGAGCTCACAAGGGTCAGTGGAAGCGTCAGAGGACTCTGCCTACAACCCCTGAAGGAGGCAAGCCCTGATAAAAGAATTAAAAATAGTCTCAGTTTTGTTCTGAAACAGCTTCCTCGTGTCTCAGGGCCAACACACAACCACAGTGCACTTTACTGGTGAAACAGCCTCGAATTCCCAGCCTTGAGACACAGACTGGCTTGGACACCAATAAAAGTGATCAGAGCTGCTTATGCACTCTGCAAACAAAGCAACAAAGCAGTGGCTCTGCAGCTCCTTAGAAAACTCTGTTAAGTCCATTTTATGGTGACTGAGGCCAGACTCACACACAGCAAAGCACATCACACCCTCTACAGCAAAGGAGAGCACCACAGCTCCCACCTCGCAGACACAGGAGCCCAGGTCCTGCTGCTCCATCCCAGCTTCACCCCACGAGTGCCCAGGGGAAAACAGTTCCCTTTAAGCAGGGAGAAAGCAGGAGCAAGGTCAGAGTCCAGCTGCCTGGGCTGCCAGGAAGGACAGCACAACACCAGCCTTCCCGGGACTCCGGGCACAGCATCAGCTGGAATTAGGAGCTCTCAGCAAGGCCCCATTGATTGTGTACTCCCATTTATTAACAAAGCATCAGGAAATATCAGGGGCTGATGAAATACAATGTGATTATTACATCCATACACAGGGATCAGCCCCAAGCACAGGTGCACAGGGAAGGGATAACCCACTGCAGTCCCAGCCCTGTTCTGTCACCATTAAGTGATGAGAACATGGAGACAGTATCGCTCTCAGATGTTCAAGCATTTGCTTGCTAATATTGATATTTAAATACTGACAAAGTACTCCATAAGTTGCTTCTACACCAAAGGTCAGATGAACTCAAACCAGATAAACCATGGAGCTTATCTGTGTACTTATGTCTGCAAATCAGCTCAGGGTATTGAACTCACAGGCACTCACTAAACCCCCACTCTTTTAAATATTTTTAATTGCTACATTCCAAAGTGGTAAAGCATTAAAACTCTCTTCTACCAAACCTGAAAATTACAATGCACCTGTAAACAGGCTGCACCACAAAGCTTTTGCTGGACCACAAATTGCCTGTTGTGTTCCTTCAGCATCAACCCCAAACGTCACCGAAACAAACACCTAATTCCAGTTAACTAAATGCAAACGAATCACAAAGGGGTTTTTCCAAGGAGCACACACATTAGCAGGAGCCTCAATAAAGCTTCCTGGAACCAAAGGTGCTGGAGAGAACAACCCCAGCCCGGCCAGGACTGCCATTTGAATATTGCAGTGCTGTGGGTCCTCCAAGATGCCATCACAGAGTCACCCCAGGCTGCCCGAGGGAGGCAGGGATGGCACAGGGACCGCTCTGGCCACGAGCAGCAAGGCTGGAAGAACCCACTGCTGCCTCCCAGCACTGTGAGCAGTGAGTGGCTCCCCAGCTGCTCTGCCTTTGCACGGGGCAGTTGTGGCAAACACCCCGAACACCTCGCTCCTGTACAAACCACCCTGTGCCACCAGCAGCACGAGGCTCGTCTGTGCCTCCAGAAGTGATCTTCAACCTTTAAAGGCGTAAAATTATCAAACAGCTATTTTTTACTTCATTCCTTCAGTTACTAATGTGTGTTTGGCAGCACACTGGGGCTACAAAGCATTTTTAACGCATTTCTGCTGCACGTACAAAGAGATGGCGTTGCTGATGAATTAGCAAATTCAAACAGTATTCTTCATTCCCCCAATAAAATGGGTCAGACCAGAACAAGAGGTGGTACCTGCCCTCTCTGGTGCTGACAGGGCAGGAGTGGATGTGTAATTTCATACTGGGTCACCCCACAAAGCTCCACTCCTTACCTAGAGGAAAACTCATCCATTTAACAGAGCTGAGCAGACTCCATGGGGAAAAAACTGTTGACACAACCCTGAACAAGTTCAGCTGTCACTAACTACAGAGCCTGTGCAGATATTAATTTAATAATCACAGATCATCAGAGCAGGGCAACTGCTCAGGTGTCCACCTTTGTTCCTTGCACAATGGTCTCCACTAATTATAGACGAGGTTCAGTTTCTCTTAATTAAACAAAACCCAGCATCACTCTTCCCAGAGGAGAAAGGATTGGTAGAAGCTTTCACATGGTTTTCTATCTGCTCATTGCCACCACGTGCAGCTGATTCCTATCTCAGGCAGCACTGCTCGTTTCTGAACCACCCATGGGTCTCACACCAGCTCCACCTCACACCTTGGGATGCAACAATTCCAGAGGGAAAAAGACCTGCTGCTGCTCAGCGGCAGCTCCAGCTCTGCCAGGAATCCCATGTTTCCCAGGAACTCCAGGAGCCCCCTTCCCTAAATTCCAGGCCCCATCACAGAGGGCAGGGAGGTTAAAACCCCACACTAAAGAGGTAAGACAGCTCAGATTTAACAGAACACCTCCACAGCTGCTTCCCGAGTGTTACAGAAACAAGTGGGCACCTCTTCCCCCGCAGGGGCCACAGTCAGAACCTCACCACTGACAGTCCATTTGCAAAGGCCTGAACCAAAAATAATATTGTAGAACAATGAACCAAACTTTCCCCAACCATCTTCTCATCTCAAGAGAAACCCACCAGTGAGCATTTCATTTGTACAGACAGCTGCACACAGAACTCCTGCCTTTGCTGGAGGAGCACAAACCAGGTCACAAACTCACATTTATAGTACCAGGATATATTTTGGAACCTCAGAAACACGGGCAGTGTGTGCTGCTGTGGGCACCCGGTGGGACTGACTGCATTAATTAAAGTCTTTTCTGTATCTGCTGGTGAAAGAGGCATCACCTCTGACCTCACGGCTTTGTGCTCCACAGAGTCTCACATTAAAGCTTCCAGCCTACACTCCTGCTAGCGACAACCATTTGTCTCACTATTCAGAGCACCAAACAGGCTGCTCAGATGATTTTCCAATCACCATCAGCCAGCTGGAGCTGGCAAAACCAGGTAATTCCATTTCAGGCACAACGTTCTGGATAACTGTGGAATTGGTAATAACTAGTGCTTTTACTTTTTGCTGCTTTTTGTGGCTTCTCTCCATCAGGAGCCCAGTAATAAAGCCATTTCCAACAGATCTCCATCAGAAGGCACGTAATTATTCCCTTAACCTGGAGGGAAATTTCCAAAAGCAGCATGGATTAGGTTTCTCTCCACCCCCCAGGAAATAGCACTGGGTGGGGAGAGGAGAGAGGGATGAAGTTTCTCAAACAGGCAACTCTTTTACTCTCCTTTGAGCAGGATCTGTAAAGCTCCCGCTGGCAGGATTCCCACCCACTTCCCTCCTTCCCCAGCAGCAGAACAGAGACCCGGCTTCATCCCTTCATCCCCTTCAGCTTCACGTTAACACCCACCCGTGGGGATGGATTTTTCCCCCCCATATAGAAGTTTATAGGTTGGTATTTGATGAGCTGGTGATCATGTAACCAAACTATGCAATAAGCAGGGGAAATGAGTTTATCATGGATACAAAGCCCAGTTTTTAAGGGATCTTGCTGAAAGCTATTTCCCTTCACATATTTTAGAATAACTCCAGCTCTTAAAAGTATTGAAACTACTCAAACCTCTTTTAAAGACAAGGATCGTTGAGCCCTCACCTATGGAAGCGAAAAATCTCCAGCCTACTCTAAACAAATACGGGTGCTGTCAGTCTTCGTTGAGACTTAATTATTGTGGGCTAATTTGAGAATGACAAACAGCTCTAAAGTACAGGACAACCGATGAGCACAAGGCAGCGCCAGCCTACACATGACAAATCATCATAACTGACTCGTGAATCACTGCCGTGCTCCGGGAATGCTCCGGCCCCGCCGGGAGCTGTCACTGCCAGGGACCGCGCTCAGCACTTCCCGAGCCTCAGCATCCACACCTCTTTCAGACGAGTGATTACGTGCAGGTAACAGCTTCGGATCCGAGGCAGATGCGCAGGAGGATTTTAAAGGCAGCCAGTACCTCAAAGGACAGCTGATAAAAGGCAGCGTCTCACGTTCTCCTGCCCTTTCCCGCTATCCCGCGGTGCCAGCGGGGTAAGGGATAAGCTCGGGAGCGCAGCCGCCACCGCGGATTCCCGGGGAGGCGTCCACCGAACAGTCACCATGAAAGGCGATTTACCACACAAAGTGACTCCCGAGCACGGCTTTCTCCGGTTACAAAGACCTCCCCCACCAAAAGTCATCAGCAGGGGGGAGTGAAGTAAAAATAAAGACCAACAAAGCCAGTTAACAGCAGCCTAAATTTAGGAAGACAGAGAGAACAAGGCACAGACAACTGCACCATCGCAAAGGTGCGTTTCCAGAGGTTCTGCCTCGCCCGGGCCTAGCATTCCAGCCCGGATGATCAGGAATCACAGCTGTGCAGTGGCCAGCTGCCCTGAGAGCTTTCTGCCCACTTTCTGAGCGAACCCTGCTTCCCAGCCGCGCCGGCGCTGCCCCGTGCATCGCTCCGCGGAGCCGCTGCCCATGCCGGGCACCCACGGGCGCCCCAGGGCTGGCTGCCAGCCGGGGCTGCACCGGCTCCGGAGGCTCCGACGGAACACAGAGGTGTTAATTCCTGCCGGGGCCGGCCAGCAGAGCCCAGGGCAGCGCTAAATGCGTTCGCACGCCCGGGTTCCGAGCGGCCGGAATGAGAGCCAGGGGCAGGGAATGTCATCCCCTGGCTGCCGTGCCCCCTCCCCGGCACAGCCCACCGGGGGTCCCTGCCCTCCAGCCCCCGGGATCCTCCGGCGACCGCAGCTCCCCAACCCCCGCTCCCCACGGATCCGGGGGGCTGTGCCCCCCACTTAGCCCGGCTCCCCGCGCTCCCTGCCCGCAGCGGAGCCCCCGATCCCGGGGAGCCGGGACCCCCGGCTGTGCCTTTCCATGAACCGGGACCCTCGTGCTCTGCCCCTCCAGGAGCCGGGACACCCGCACCCCCTCCCCGAGGAGCCGGGACCCTCCCGGGGAGACACGACCCCTGTGCTCTGCTCACCCCCGACCGGGCCCCCCCCCGCTCTGCTGACCCCGGACCCGGCCCCCCCCCGCG
>JAYRBT010000018.1:1101632-1112781 GCA_036023395.1 Myiotriccus ornatus | reverse complement strand
AAAAAAAAAGTGGGGTTTGCTGCTGCCTTTGTTTACCAGCAGATGCAGGAAGGAGTTTCAATCAGATCATGCAGCTCCTGAAACACAGGAGCAGAGGCAAAGGAACCTTGGGCCAGGGCTCATGGGGCTGCACCAAGTGACAGAGCAATGGCAGGAGAAACCCTGATCTCCCATGGACTGACTTGGTCACAGAGATAAAGCCTTACCATGAATATGGTCAGTGGGAGGACAGACAAACAGAAGGGATAAGGAGAAGTGATAAGGAGCCTAAAGGAATGTGAGGATCAAAAGGAGCTTAACCAGAGCTGAAAGCCTTCCTGCACAGAGCAGACCAGCCAGGGAGTGACCATGCTCCAGTTTAACTGTTTCATTTGCAGCAGGAGAGAGAGAGAGAAATGTGTCTCTGTGGGAACAGTGAGCAAATCCATGAGAACAGTGGCAGAGCTGCAGACAGGTCTTCAGAGAGAGGATGTTCTGTCTGTGGGGGACCAGCCCAGAAAACATCTCAAATAGCTGCTGCCATCAGCACGTCTCTGTCCATCCTGGATGTGCTGGCTGGCTGCACTGGAAACCAGAGCTCCCAGGCAACGCTGGCCGCACTTTCCAAAGCTTTAGAGTCAATAGCAAAGGCAAAGCTCTTCTTAAGCTTCTTATCCTTGTGTGTGATGTCTGGAGTTGGACCATCAACAGCTTGGAGCCTTGTTTAAGCTCAAATGGATCAACAGTGAAACCAGAGCCCCTTGACCTTCAGCAGCTCCCTCACCCTCCCTCTCTTCTTGGGAACTCCTGTCAGCACCGGAGAGACGCTGGATTCATTTTTAGGTTGATGAGGGGCAAAGCAAGCAGGGTCCCAGGTTAGCAACCGTCCAGGCGCGCAGGATTTGCAATATTAGCAACCACAGTGTCTCCCACAGTAACCCCAACCAGCAGAGTCTCCTGCAGCCGCAGAAACACCACACAGCTCTCTAGGCCTCAAAAATTAACTTGGTTATCTCGGCTGTGCTTTCCCTGCTCTCCATCTGCTCTGAGCAGTGGCAAACCAGCGGGGTTTGAAGCCCTGACTGCTGCTGAGGGAGCAGCTGGACCTGCAGCAGCCAAACCAGCCAGGGGTTCACAGGAGGAGCCAGAAGGAGCCGCAGCAGCGGAGGAGGAGGAGGCTGGGGGATGAACAACCCCCAGGGAAGCACAGGGGGAACAGGGTTCCTGAGGTCACCTGAGGCTGCTACACGACTGTCAGCTCACACCAGTTACTTCACCCCTGAGTTTGTGGTACTCCTGCAAAACAAATCCTGTGCCTGCCTCCCCTGCTCCCTCTTGGATGCTGGCCGATGGCAAATGGAGTCTGAATTTCCTGTGAATGGGGTTGGGTTCTGGAGAGCAGCTTTGGCTCATGCTGGGCAGCAATCTGTGCACAGATCCGGGAGCTGATGGAGCTGTGGAGCAGAGGCCTCAGCCCTTGGAGCAGTCCTGGGGGAAGGGCAGGCTGTGTCCCAGTGCCAGTGGCGCTGCAGAGTGCTGGGCCAAGGCAGCAGGCAGCCAGGCTGTCGGGAACACCTGCAGAGGGGTCTGGCAGCTGGAAACGCGAGCTGATCCCTGGGGATCTGCACTGCCGGGGCTATGCAAGGGCAGGGTTCTCCAAGTCTTGTCATTTCAAGAGAGAGGGGAAAAAATACCCGTGGGTCAATGCATCCAAAGCCTGGGAACTACTCCAGGAGAGCCCTTTGCTCTGCCCTTTTGGAGTGCCCGGGTGCAGCACTGGGAGCAGACACCAGACACTGCCCCAGGACGGCCCGTCTGCCCCTGGGAGCACGTGTGCCCCCGAGATCCCACCTGGGATCTCCAGCAGCTGGCTTCCCTGGCTGCATGGGCAGCTCCTGTCCTAATTCAGGGCTTGTTTTACCTGGTGAGGCTCCAGCCCTGCTGAACAGTGTCTGTGTCCATCGCTCTGTTATTTGAACACACTTGTTTGCTCAAGTGCAGTGACCAATCTGCATGGCAACTCTATCCACAAAATACTCTCTGTCCTGCTACAGGGCAGCTTCCATGCTCAAATTCCTCCTTGCATCCAATCTGGGAGGCATTCCAGAGTGGTCTGTGCTGCAAGAGCCTCTTGAACAATCAGCTGTGGAGCAGCGAT
The DNA here is from genome assembly GCA_036023395.1 of Myiotriccus ornatus. Lineage (NCBI taxonomy): Eukaryota > Metazoa > Chordata > Aves > Passeriformes > Tyrannidae > Myiotriccus > Myiotriccus ornatus. Next base: position 1,110,644 of record JAYRBT010000018.1, on the reverse strand, counting down.
CACAGTGTGTGTGTGATTGCACAGCTCTGCTCCCTCCCCATCCCCTGAAGGGCCCAGGCAGCCGTTCAGGAGTGTGGAAGTGGGGGAAGAAGCACAGCTAAATCCAAAGCAGTTCCAGTTCTGCTGGAGTGGGGTGAACTGTGCCGTAGGGATTTCCCCCATGTCACACTCCCCAGCATATCCCATCCAACCCTGCCCTCTGGCAGTGGGAAGCCCCTCCGTGACACCAGTCCCTGGCTCGTGGAGTCCCGGGAGCAGAGGTTGGCAGGCATGTTTGTGCTCTCACTAATGAGCTGCTGCTTTCCTGTGTCCTCAGCAGAGCATTCCAGGCTCCTGCACACCCCATGTGCCGGGTTACAGCTGCTCTGGGCTCTGACGTTTCTGGTGTTTGCACTGACAAGGGAAAGAAAATTACTTGGATTTTAAATTACAGCTTAAATTCTGGAGCACGAGACCCAAACATCAGGGAGGAGAGCCTGTTGCCAAGCCACCCTAATCCCAGCCCTTTCCTCCTCTGTATTTAGCATTCCTGCTAATGGAATTTGGAGTACAGCTAATGCTGATTAACATTTCCATGTTAGTTATTTCACATAATCTTTTCTCCAGCTGTGGCACAGACTAGAAACACACCATTTATCCTTGTTCAGTCTCTGCTTCCCAAGCTCTTCCCAGCCGGACCACCAGGAATGAAAGGCTGCTGTGTTTAACTGCTCCTGACATGGATCAATTCCTAAACTCAGGAATGGCGACCTTTCCCTCTAAACCTCTGCCTGGATAACAAGATTTTGATTGCAGGCTAATCCTGGGGTGGGAACAGGGCAGTGGGTGATTGGGAGGCAGGAGTGAGGACACGAGCGGGACATTTTGGGGATGGAGCACTGGTAACCGCCAGCCCAGAAATAATGCGGCTAATTTTACACCTGCACTCATTCCTCCCTGCAGGGAATCCAGCACCGAGAGACCGACGCCTAAAATTAGAGCAGGTTACAGACATCATCTTGAACATGTTAAAAGTAGAAACATGCCAGTGGATGCAGCGCTCTGATCCCAGCACTCCAGCCTGTTTCCACTCGGGGCGGCGGGAACATTCCAGGCACCGCTCGGGCACCTCCCGTGTTTGGTTACAGCGCCCGGACAGCCCCGGGGCAGCCCCAGCTGCCACTCGCGAGGGCAGGGGGTGTTGCGTGGCTCAGGAAGGTGCCCCGGCTCGGAAGGCCAACCACCGAAACTTCCAGTCCCCTGTGTCGAACACCGGCTCTGCCGGGCCAACCTGCCGAGCTCCCGCCCCGGCTCCGCCTGCTCCCGGCATCGGCACCGCGGGGAGGGAGGCGGGAGCCTGGCGTGGGGATGCGGGAGCCAAGCTTGGCTGAGCAGGAACGAGAAGGTCCCCAAACCGACCGCTGGCAGCTCCCCGGGACATGAGCTCGGTCCTACTGCATGTTCTCCACCTCCTCCTACCTCCATTTCCCCTGCTCCTGCAGTACTGATTCCATCTCCTCCAACGAGTAGCTCAAGCACCAGCTGGGGATCATTCTGGGTTAACTGGGTTTTCTCTCGTTTAAAAAGGAAATCCCACTTTGTGACACACCAGTTCTTAATCAAAATTAATTTTTCCGTATTATTAATTCTCCCTGAGTGAAAAAACCCATCACTAATGTGTGTGACTGCATCTGTTTGCAAGGTAAAATTAGAACCTGCTGTGATGTTGACTTTACAGAGGGAGCAGCACTTTATTCCCCTCGACCTGCAGCCAGCGAGGCTGCACAGGTTCAGCTGGGGCAAGAGACACTTCTGAGCACATCACAGGATGTCTTTCACAGCTTCTGCTCTGAAACTCCCGTGAGAAAGAAAGAGCACGAGGAGCTCCTCCCCAGCCGCTCCCAAGGGCTAATTGCTGAGTGCACTGGACCAAGAAGCACGCGAGAATGGCCTAAGCCAGCGATTATCCTTCCTGGAGCAGGATCCTCACCTCGCCCGCGGCACTTCCAGCGGAGGCTCGGGAGGTGCTCGGTCAGGGCTCCAGTGCAGGGCTGGGCACTGCCGGTACCTGCCCTGGGTGGCGGGGGCCGCCAGCAGCACGAGGAGCTCAGCCAGCCCTGGATTCCTCACCCCTGGGGTCCCCACGCCATCACTCATGTACTGAGCACTCCAGGGAGCGAGCAGGGGAAAGTGGAAATCAGCACAGCACAGTCCCTGCCCTGCAGCTCTCCTGCTCTGTCCCGGTGTCCCTCGGATGTCGGCGGGCACTGGAGCAGCAATGCCGGGCAGGGAGGGCTCCAGGAACCCACCCTGCTGCTTTACAGCACCCGCAGGTGAAGGGGCAACCTGGCCCTGAAGGACAGAGCATCCTCTCAGTGCGGGGAGAGGACAGGGGTGGGAATGTACTCCCAGTCCGGGAAGGGGATACAGGGATCAGAGCATTCTCTCAGTGCAGGGAAGGGACAGGGATCAGAACATCCTCTCACTCCAGGGAGGGAACAGCTGTTTTGGTGCCATCTCAGAGCCCCAAGGTCTATCCTACCCCTGACAACATCAGCATGGCTGTGGCCTCATGGGACGATGCTGATCCCGTTTCCATGGAGAGCTCAGTAGAGATGAGATGGAGAGAGGGGTGGGAGCTCCATTAGTGCAATTCAGAGCTCTGGGAGCCTGGATAAGGAATCCCTCTTGTTTGTACGGAAAGGGGATGTCGGGTTTCCACTCCCCACCCAGTTCAAAAGCAAAGGCAGTGACCGTGGCAGCACCGGCTGGTAACGCGGTGCAGCTCCACGGGGAGGCTGTCCGGCCCTGCAGCAGCACACACCAGCACCTCTGGGACAGAGGCACTTCCCTCTTACCTGGGCTCTCAAGGGCTGTCCCAGGGCCAGGAGCCAAGGCAGGCGCACTGCACCATCTCCCAGGAAGGGTTGCCCAGGTTCAGGTGTGCCCGTACCACGGACCCAGATCTGCTGTGCCGAGGAGCTGGGAAAGCCACAGTGGAGCCAGTGCACAGGGAAACCACAGCAAGAGGGAGGCAGGCAGGAAAGGGGCCGTGTTCCATCCCAGACTCCAGCTCAGCGCTCCTGATGAGCAGGAGTCTGATTGTGCTGCAGCCTGAGAGGCCTCAGGCTCGGCAGCAACGGTAACAACATCCAGCAGCAACAAATGCAACAACGGGAGAAATATCCTCAAAACAGCAGCTTTGCCAGGACCTGGCCCCAGTCAGGGAGCAGCCTGACAGAGCACACACTGACAGCACATCCATCCCCCTGTGCCCCTCTGCCAGGGTGCCCTGGCCACCAGCTGCCCCTCCTGGGCCACCACCAGCCTCTGCCCCATCCCACAGAGCCCTAGCTGATGCCCATCTGGGCATTATTCAGCTGCTGGCACAAACCACCTGGGACACCATGGAGAGACTGAGCCACAGGCAGCCTTCCCACTGAGCTTCCCAGCCTCCCCACTGAGCTTCCCAGCCTCACCTCAACGCCCCTGGTCCGCTGAGGGCTCCGACGTGAGGGACAGGCAGCTCCAGTCTCAGGGTGACACCAGCCCATGGCTTTATGGCAGTGTCTCTGCCAGCCCCAGGGTGGCCCAGAAGGCACCTGCCTCTTCCCTGTCTGCTGCCCCCAGTCCTCCCAGACGTGTTTCCAGGCAGGTGCAGAACAAGGTGGGGAGGGCAGGGACCCAGAGCTGCAGTTGCCCAAGGCATCGCTCCCGGCCAACCCTGCCCTGGCTGGGAGGAGGACTGGCCCACACAGAGCCTGGACAGGGACACTGCATGGCTATGGAATCCCCTGGCCAGCAACCTTTCCTTGGGCATGGACACAGCCCCACGGGGACACACCCGAGCCAGCCCTCCCCCTCTCCTGGCTGGTGGCACCACAGAGGGCTGGGAGCAGGCAGGGTGGGCACACTGCCATCATCCCTGGCTGAGTACACCGGGGTGAGGGGGTGAACCAGGTCCACACTGAAATGGCACAACGAGAAACCAAGGCTGTTTGAGGGCACAGCACCAGCTTGGGGGCTTTCCTGTCTTTTAAATCTCATTTGGCTACTGAGGGAGCCAGGACTTCCTCAGCTGGATCACCAACTATAGCTCTAAAACCTCCAGGGCAGCGCCTTCCCCACACTCTGCCTTCCAAAAGGGAAGCATCCCCAAGCCCCCAGGGATCTGGGTGGACTCTGCCCTGCTCCCCAGTTCCACCACCCCAGGAAGGAGCTTGGCTCTCCCAACTTGGCCACCACATCAGCTCCCTCCTTCCTGGGAATGGCAGCTGAATCCAGCACCCCAAATCCAGGTGGAAAATGGGCCCTGTCAGAGCACCAAGAGCAGCTGCCAGGAGAGGCCCAGACAGCCACGTGCCTGGCAAGGCACCTCCTGCCCACGGAAAGGTTTGAGGCAGAGTCACAAGGCAAGCAGAGGAAGGAGAGGAATGTGGGCAGGTCGGGGCACTCAGAGCTTTCGCAAGCCCTGGGCAGCTCAACGCCCTCGGGAGCTGCTGCCCAGCTCCAGGTGCAGCCCAGAGCTGCTGGGAGCTGGAGTGAAACAAGGACGAGCTTTTACCTCCCCAAGGCTGCACAGAGGGAAAACATCTTGGCTTGTCTGCTGGTCCAGCTCTGCCGGGATTCCCACTTGGGAAGGTCCCAGGAGCCAAGTGCCTGCCGGTGCTCTTGGAGCCTCATCCCTTCGTGCGGCTGGAGGGAGCGTGCACAGGGTTGTGTTTCCAGCTCCACTGCCTGACCTGATGCAGTAATGACACCCCTGTCCAGCCCTGGCAGAGGGAAACCTTTCCCAGATGACTGTCGCTCCTGAAAGGCTCTTTTAAAGAATAAACTAATCAGCCAGCAGCCTTCAGTGCTGCAGTTAGCAACCCCTCAGTGCAAATTAAAGGTGACAGCAGTGTCTGAGCCAGAGCTGCTCTCCAGCCTCGCTGCCCTGGCTGCTCCTCGAGCTCCTGCCAAGGGTGGGAGCTGTGTGGCTCCCGTGGGACTCCCACCCTCCACTCACTCATGTTGCCAGAGGGGGCTGCCTGGCCAAGGGCTCCCAGACCCACTGAGCAGCTGATGGGACTCAGGAATGACGTGAGGCCATGGGAATATCATGGAAATCAAAACCTACCAGTGCCACCTAGCAGCAGCCGCTGGGTCCTTGAGGAGACAGCTCCTGGCAGCCCCTCCCGGCCCAGAGCAGCTGCAGGAAGCTGATTTACCCCGAGAGAAGCCGATTACAGCTCCCCAACACCCAGGAAGGCCGCACAGGCAGCAGAGCCACCGCGGGGCTGGAGGCGTCAGAGCTGTGTTTACTCTGGGGGCACCAGTGGGTCCTTCGGGTGATGGACTGGGGGAGTACCTGTGCTGCTCCTGCGTCTGTGCCCCAGTCATCTCGCTCATTGCAGGCACTAATTAACAGCAGTGAGTAGGCAAGACCTTGCCATAATCCCAGTGTGGCATTAGAGCGTGGAAAGCCCAGAGCACCTGCACTGAAAAGCCTATTGCAGGTAACAGGGAGTCACATGGAGACCTAATGGGCTTCGGCTCCAGCCCCGCGGGGGGGACCCGTTAGCTCCTCATTCCCTGGTGTAAGCTCCTTATCTCTGCAGGGAGCTCCGGAACCCCTGGCAGCTCAGACAGGAACCCCTGGCAGCTCAGACAGGAACCCCTGGCAGCTCAGACAGCCCCAGCTCCTGCCCCTGCCCACGGCAGGGCCGAGCCCCCCGCGCTGGCACAGCCCCAGGACGTGCGGTGCCACCGCGTGATGTGTGTGCTCCCAGCACAGCACAGACCCCGGGAGGGCACGGGCGGCTCCCGGCACATCCCAGAGCCCCACGGCCACATGCAGGACACAGGCAGAAGGGACAGGGGAGGGTTTCTGGGGGAGCACTCACCTGCACGGATGCCATGGCCCAGCCTGGGCAGGGATCACTCCCTTCTCCCCCGTCCCTCCCTGTGGAGCAGGGCCGAGCTGGCCGAGCTCACGGCGAGGGACCGGCCCCGGGACGGAGGAGCGTTGGGATCTCCTGTGGCACAAACACTGCTCGCCTGGGCAGGCTCTAAATGGCAGCAGGAAAACAGGGCGAGGATGGACCCAGCCCTCCACACCCCCCGGCACAGGAAACCACCCTCAGATGGGAACAGAGGGAGGAAAAAGGCGACCCAGCTCGGGGGGCAGGGGGCACAGCTGGGATGCTGACACTGCACAGCACCGCCCTCCAGCCAGGACCACCCCGGGGGACAGCCCATCACCTCTGCCCAGCCACCACCTCCAAACAAAACCGTTTCCCACCTATAAATACACCTTCTGCAGGAGGATCTCGGCCAGCCCAGGGCACCCACAGACTCCAAGTTCCCCATCCACCTCTCCAGGGATACACGACCCAGACATGCAGACACTGGCACAGCTCCAGGCACTCCATCCCATGCCCAGCTCAGCCTTGGCTGAGGAAGGGATGAGTCCCCACCATGATCCAGCCCTGGAGCTGTGAGGGACAGGCCACGCTTGTCCTGCAGCACTGGGAGCAGAAGGGGCTTTGATGTGCTCAGGTACAAGGCAGGTGTTGTAACCCCTCACCCTGCAGAGACACAGCCTGTACTTCAGCAGGGCTTTACCTCCGAGCTTGGCATGGCATGGTGAGCTGACAGGTCTTTTCCAACCTAAAGGACTCTGTGAAATGCTGCCTCAGGCCAACAGGGCACAGTTCACCCTTCCCAGGAGCTGGAAGGAGCAGAGGCTTCCCAGCCTGGAGGGGCAACACAGCACCAGGCACGTCCTCTCCCTGGGGAGGCCGAGCACCACAGGAGCAAAGCCCTGGATCCAGAACAAAGTCCTGCATCCAGAACAGCCCTTGGCTGGGGAGGCAGGAACAGGACTGAGCCTCCCACTCCCTGCTCACCTCCCTCCCCTGCCTGTGGACAGCCTGGAAAACGGAGCAGGTGGTGCCTCCTGAGCTCAGCAGAGGAGCAGCAGAGCAGGGAAGGAGGCTCAGCATGTCCCTCCATGTGAGGGGAACGTGGCTGTGACCCCCCCAGGGCGCAGGCCTTGCCTGGGGGACTGTGGGCTGGCACCACCTCCAGCTCCTGCTCCCACCCTCACTCTGGCTGTCCTGCTCCAGATTTTCCAACAGGACACCAGGGAGCTTCCCACATAACAACAGGATCCCCAGAACGTGCGTCCAGGTCTCGGTACAAACACTGTTCTCTGAACACAAGCACTGACAGCAAAAGGTTGTTTTCTCTTTTGGGGCAGCTGGCAAAGGATAAATCCATTGTTCAGCCCAGAACACGGCTCTGGGTAACACGGTGAGCAGTAGCTAATTAACCTAACGAATCTGTGAAAGAGCAGACAGTGACTGGAACACCCCCAGGAGCCAGAGGAGCACCCACCTGCCCAGGGCTCCAGGGCTGCTCCCTCCCAGCCCGGAGCTGGGCAGGGAAGCCACAGCCCCCTTCCCTACTCTGCCTGCCCGGGGCAGGATTCCTGGCAGGAACCCACCTCGGAAGCGCTGCGGCAGCTCCCAGCCCTGCCTCAGTTCCCATGGCAACTTCCCCTCCCACCAGCGCTCAATATTGTTCTTTTTCCATTCAACAGCAGATCCTGCTGCTCTTTCAAACAGCTCGTTATCCAGCCGGACCAGGCCAGTCCCGCCCCGCTCGGGACCCGCTGGGTGTGTCTTTGTGCTGCGGCACAGGAGGGCACAGGGGCAGGGCGGGACACGACCCTGCTGGATTCCCGGCCAGGGAATCTGCTCACACCTCCCCTCAGCCCCATCTTCACACACAGGCAGCTCCCGGGAAGGGGCAGCCCATGGCTGGGGACATGTGGGTGCAGGACCCTCCTGTCTCTCAGTCCCCCCAGGAAGGGCACGATCCCACCCCACCCACACCAGACCAGCGCTTGGGCAGGACAGGCCTTGGATCCCCAGATACTGTGATTTCCCCCAGTAACATCTGTGACTAAAACCTGGTATTTTGCCTGGAAATAGCAGCTACTCAGGCCAGAGCCAAGTCCTGCAACACCATTAACACATGTCCCCAAACCCCTCATTCCCTCGGCTCGTCCTGGCCAGGACACTCACAGGGCAGGGACTTGATACAAACACAAACATCAGAAACAACCTTTGAAATTAAAAAAGTTTATTTGCAGCTCTGTAAAACAGCTCCATGAAAGACCAACATTTCCAAACACTACGAGATGAGAACACGTTTTCCTACTGTTAGAATATAAAAAAAAAAAAAAATCACAGTCCTTCAACTACCCCAAGAGAAGCGAACATTTATGGACCAAACATGGAACTTGCACCACCACCACGTCAATGGGTTGAGTCAGACAGCCAATAGCACCAACACAGGTGACACAGCCCCAGGGGTCTGTCGGACTATGGAATAAAGCGGGTTAGTGAGGCCAGGCCTCGTTCAGAGCAGCCCTACGAGCACGGAGTTCATACAGAGACACACCAAACACATTCCTTTCCATCCCACCGCCGCAGACAGCGAGCCAGGAACGGCCCAGAGCTCCCAGGAGCTCCGAGCGTCCAGCTGGGACAAGAAATCCTCACAACTTTACATGCCAGCTCCACCTCACACAACTTTGTTCACCTTATGTTTACAGGGCCTGTGCAAGAGCTGTGCAGTGGGGAGGCGAAGGACAGGATGCAGAAGTGGACAGTTACAGGGATCCAAACTGGGATTACACCGCTTTCCGGTGGTACTCCGGAGGGGCCACTTCATAGTCACTGGCACTGAACAATGCAGAGGAATTCTTTGCTAAATACCTACAGAAATAATAAATACATTACATTACCTTCCTGCCAAAATTCTCCACTGTTCAGAACCACGTGAGTCCTCCAGTGTTAGTGCAGACCACACGATGGGATTTGAGCAGCACAAATCTCACATGTAGCCACTCACACCAGCTGTGTCAGGTTAACTCCACATTTGACAGCTCAGGCCAAAAAAATCAATTAAAAACCAAAATCAATTCCAAACAAGCTGTCAAACTGCTCTGGCTCCAGGTGAAGTCAGGATTAATAAGATGAA
>JAYRBT010000018.1:1079388-1099855 GCA_036023395.1 Myiotriccus ornatus | reverse complement strand
GAACTCCTGCTAACAGAGAGGGACAGCCCTCAATATGTCAGGCACCTGATCCCTACTTCCCAGGCCTCTCCTGCCATATTCCTGCAGGCCTCCAAGTTCACCCTGCCTGTACAGGAATTAGTGACACTGAGAAGCCCAGCCCTCACTCCACCCTGCCAGCACATCCAGAACAATTACATCAAAGGGGGTTAAACCACCCTGACAAGTCAACAATCTGCCTCCTCCTGAATGGCAGAAAATTACTTCCCCTTTCTGTTCTCTCTCCCTTTCAAACAGGAAAGCTTCCTTCAGAATAAACACACCTTGTTTTGGTCAGGGCTGACTGCTGGGGTAATTACAAAGGAGTAATTAGCTCTGCTCATCTGAATGTTTTACAAGTCCTCATGCACCTCCCTGCCCCTGTACCTGGGAGGGAGCCCAGGAGCTCTGAGCTCACCTACCAGGCAGCTTTTTTGGGCTGTTTGTATCATCTTCCCTCAGGAAAAGGCTTGGGAAAAGTGAGAGAAGCAGATATAATACCCAGAAAGCAGAACTGCAGTCTGGAATTACCCCCTCAAGATTTCTGAGCTCCTCCATCACCTTGGTCTTGGAACAGGATGCTGGACATTGGGCTGGGCCACGTTTCACAAGTTTTCTCGATTTTCCAAGTCCAACAACAACAGCAAAAGAAGTGTTTAAGGCTGGGAATGGCCACAACTCACTTGTTATCAGTATTTCCTCGAGATTTTTTGTAGTTTGCATAATCCTCTAAAATGGAGTCAACATTCTTCTTGGCAGGAAGGTAGAAGAGCTGCAAAGAAGTAAAACAGTACAAATACAAGTTGCCTCATTTTTGCAGACATTTGTATCTGGAAGCTGAATTGAAACCAATGCACACAAGGGCATTTCTAGACTGAAAACAGCAGGTTAAGGTGTTATGTGTTATTAAAGGAACACCCCCAACTGTTTTAGTGGACAAACAAAAGCCCAACCAACCTGAGCACCCTGGGCTATGGCAGGTGTCCCTGCCCACGGCAGGGAGTGGAATGAGATTGGCTTTACTGTCCCTTCCCACCCAAGCCATCCAGGATTCTACAACTATATCCGTGTTTCCATTTAACTTTTGTGCTGCTCAACAGCAACCTGATGATGAACTACTGAATTAGGGTTAAATAAAGTCATGCCAGGAGTCACAAGGCACACACGTGCCCCCCCCAGACCGGACCATGATTTTTACACGTGTGGGATGGCCCAAACTGTTCTCTTGCCAAGTCACCTGCTTCTGCCTGGTGATCAAGTCCCAGTCATCTACCAGCCATGGCTTCAGCTCTTCTGGGATCTTCACCTTTACTTCAACTCTGTTCATAAATGTTTCTTCCTGAGAAAGGCAAAGCCACACTCCTTACTCCCAGGCAATAATGGCGAGCACAGCCCCCTTCCTGTTTTCTGCCCAAAGCCCTGGTGGGGAATGGAAGACACTCACACTTTCCACCGTTGGATCTACTCGAGCCCTTTTCTTCCTCGGGGGCTGGGGAGTCTCGCTGGTGCTGCTCCCCTCTCCAATGCCTGGAGCTGGGCAGAACACAGACTTCATCACTGACAAATACCAGGAAAGATTTACAAGAAGGATTTCAGACTCAGATTTCCCTCAGATCACCTCTTTGGTTGGCTGGGTTTTGTGCTCTGCAAGTCCCAGGTTTGTGACAGTTTAAAGTGCTGCACTGACACGTAGCTGCAGGTGGAGGTTTCTGCACTAAAACCAAACCAAGGTGTCACTGTCTGTAATATTCTCTAGCAGAATGTTTGGGCCCAGCAGCTCAGCTTTGCAGCTGTGTCCCACCTCCAGTTCAGTAAGAAAACGTAAGTTTGACTTATGAAGTTATTTCCTCAGATCCATGGAGATCTCACTTTGCTTTTAATCTGGAAGAGGTCAAAATCCTGACAGACCGAAACAGATTTTGTGCAGAGCAGAAGAGTGTGCACCCCTCCTGTTCAGGGAGGGACCGAGGAGTGCAGGAGGGACAGCACAAGGGAACAGCAAGTGACAGACTGAAGGTCTTTCCAGCTAAGAATCCTTCACTGAGAGGATCCACTTATATACAAAATACATACTTACTTTTCTGCTTGTTCTTTTTTGTTTTCCTGCAAAAAGAACACAAAGTATTGCAAATATCAAGAGAGTGGTACTTAAGGAAGCCAAAGTAGAAAGCCAGAACAATTGTTCACCAAGTTCAGCACAAGGAGCAGATACTCAGGGGCCTGGGGAGTGTTTAGATAAAAACACCAGAAAGAAATACCAGCTAAGATGAAAAACACCAAAAAGCCCCAAAGCAGCAGACATTAAAATGACAGGAGTCACCCTCCTCCTTCCTCACCTCTTCAAAAAGAACAGGCTGCCAGAAGATGATGGGGAGGCCAGAAGTCCAAAGAGTTCAGAAGTTACTGGATAAATATAAGACAGTCCCACAGAGGGACATTAAGCCATCACATGGACACAGCCTCCAGCTCTGAGGTCCCTCAATCACAGAGTGCTGGAAGCACAGAGGTGTCTGGGGAGAGCATCTCTGGCCTGACTCACTGGTTCCCTCTGAGCACATGTTACTGGTGGCCAGAGAGGAGGAGGGGAAGGAACCTCCAGCCTGAGCCGGTCCCAGAGCTGTCCCAGCCCTGCACAACCGGCAGGGTTTGGATGGTGGTTGGCATTTGGAGGGCCTGGAGTGCCTGGGAGAGCCACCAGCTGTGCCAAGGGAGCAGGGGATGCCCCGAGCCAGGCAGAGAACACACCTGGGCATTTTCAGGTCAACAACAGGACTTGTATTAGCAGAAAAAACAACTAATGCTGGTTTTAAATAAACCCACCACCAAACCGATCCACTGCTGCCAAACTTACATTACCCAGCTGAGGACTCAGAGAGTCTCTACAAGAAGTGCAGGGAAGCAAAGAGGTTTGGAGTGCAGGACACGAGTCCTGGTGTGACAGGCCACCCCTCACTCACCGTGTGGAGATGGCAGGGCTCTCCAGACAGCAAACAGTGTGGGCTCCATCCCGTCGGAAAAACCTGCGGGTAAGAGACAGTGTCAGGCCTCGTGTTCAGCCTTCCAACGGCTCCAGGCATTTCCTCCCCCTCTGGTGGGAGCAGCACAGAGGGAAGCACTGGATGTGCTGTTGGCCAGAGACGAGCAGCAAGATCAGTGCAACAACATGGGACCTGTTCTAACCCACCTCCCCCAGGCCAGGCTGCTGCTCCAGCAACAGCTTTCCCTCTCCCCCTTCACAACTCAAAATCCATCACCAAAGAATCGGTTTTTACAGGCAGTGAAACACCAGTTTCAGAGAACTACCTTACGTCTGCCTTGCTCTGCTGGAGACAAGCACAAGAGCTCAGGAATAGTGGTGGCAGCAGAAAGCCAAGCCAGGCCCTTTCCAAAACTTGTTTCAACCAGGAATGAAGTCAGACCTGGAAATATGCTTTAAGCTTCACAGGGGCTTAAACCAAAGTCATTTTTGCTGCTGGGTCTCCCTTGGATGCAACATCAGGTGTGGGTGAGAGGAGTAGGCCAGCTCTGACTTTTAGGCCCAGGTTAACACTTAGTGTTTATTCAGCCAAAAACAACTCCCCCTGCTCTCAGCCTGAGCTGCCTGGGGGACTCAAGCTGGACCCTACTCTGCAGTTACTATTGCCATGCTCTCTGTAGTGCAGACGACTCACTGACAACTGAGTCACCCCTGCCTCTGTCAAACTTACACCTGGGATTACTCACCTGGGAGACAACTCCAGTGTGACAGCCCCTTAAGCAGCCAAATTAGTAATGGTCATCATTTAGACCTGGTTTGATTAGATTTTAATGACAATCATTATCAACTATCTACACAGACAGGTGGGTTGGGTTTTTTCACCTCCAGAAGACAAGCAGTGCCTGGGCCCTGTCAGAGGTTGGTGCTGAGTTGACAGAGCACAACCTGAGCTGGTGCTGGAGCCCCTGGGAGCCCCAGCAGAGCACAGGGGAGCACCCCCAGCTCTGGGGATCAGCCAGATCCACTGGCTCCCCACTCCAGACACCAGCAGCCAATTACAGCCCGGGCTAGGCTTTGACTCATCCCAAAGTGAAACTGCTTCAGCAGCCCGAGCAAAAACCAGCTGACTGACCCCACTGCTGCTGCCCCTCTCAAAGCAATGATTCATGGTTCATGACAAAGCTGCCCATAAATGACACGTGAAACCTCAGGCTGCTGCCAAACCCACTTCTGAAGAACTGATGCCATTTCAGCAGCTTCCCCATGAACACCAGAATCATAAATGGAGTCAGGAATTCAAAACATCCCATTAGTAATGGCCATCTCCATAATTAAGTGAAACACTGCCCCAAACAGAGGAGTTTGGTGACAAATGAGCAAAGCAGCAGAGCTGCACTGACCGTGTGAGAATCTACCACTCCACCTCTTCTGAAAACCAAAAGGATGCAGTGAAGAATCTGACAGTTACACCCTCAAATTATTTTTTCCAATAAATGTCTGAGCTTGCTTCTGGTCTGTTAAGATGCAAGCCCACTTTTAATAGAGTAGGGGGTTAGTTTTGTCCAAACCAGCCAAACAGACTCTTTAAATGCAGTTTTGATAATTCTGCAGTGAGAAGGCATTGTAAGGATTTTATTCCCAAGTGCCTGCAGAGCCTGGAACAAGTGGGAAGTTCTATATGGAAACTGATTTCACTGAGAGACACAAGACTTATCAGGAACCACTTTTTGAGTGTCAGGTCACCAACTCAAGAGGAACAGAGTGCAAAAAATGTAGGATGTGTTTACTCAGTGCCCTCATTCAGTCCTGAAAGGCAGTTTAATAAAATACTTCAGCAAAGGCCTTTTTGACATCATGTAACACAGCTTTTGCATGGGCTGTGTCACGAGAAATGGAATTTAACCTGCAGAGCTATTCTAAGAAAAATCCTACAGATCAAGAGTAAAACAGACAAGCAAAGGTTTAAGATCTGTCAGGGGTGGAGGCTCGGGGGTTGTTTTGTGTGTTTTTTAAATAAAAAACCTTCTTACACTTCAACATTCTTCTGCTGCAGACCAGAAGTTTTCTTGCCTGGAGCAGCTCCTCTCATCTTCCCCTCTGCATATTGTTCCCTTTAAAAAGAGGAAATTCATAAATGAGACTTTAATGGAAAACAAGCTTGGTTTTGTTTGTTTGTTTTTTAAACTCACTAACTTCCCTTGATATGTACTTGTTGGATGGAAGCTCTTAAATATATTTTCTGAGAAGGATTTTCTACCAAAATTACTCACTGATTGGCCTTTTGAAGTTCTTTTTGTTTCTGCAGGTTGGTATCCACGTATTTGAGCACTCTGCTTTCTGGAACCCATTCATCCCAGCTGCAAGAAAGTCAAAATACCAGATGATCACTCAAAAACTTCAAGAACAATTGCACTCTACACACAACAGTCAATTAATTCAAAGCTTCACAGAATTTGGGATTAAACTGCTTTTGTGTCAAGTCATGGACTGGCACAACTCAAGGTGGAAGTCACCAAACACATTCCCCACTGACTGAAGCCGGAATGGTTTTCCTAGGGAAGTGTAACCCTCAGGCATTTCCAAAGAATTTCCCAAACTTGAAGATGGGCAATTCAGGAGGGAGAGGACTGACTTTAACTCAAAAGAAGCATCACAGGAAGAAAAAAAAATAAAATTCCATGCTTACTAAATTATGGGACACCTGCAGCCATAATATATTAAGAAGCAAGTTTCCTTTATCTATTCCAACATTTTTATAGGTTAACAAATTCAGCAATAAGATCTTACTGTAAGGAGAAGAGCTCTGATTTCTGTCTGTGAAGGAAACCAAGATGGAATGAATATTTGAAGAATCTGAACAATTTAAGAGAAGAGGTGTTGGGGAAATCGCCATGACGAGAAGCAATTCCACTCTGACCAAGAGTGGATCATCTGAGCAATCTGACAGTTTATTTCAAATAAAACACATTAAAAGTGGCCAGGATATTCTAAAGTTAAAGCTCTTTCTATGGAGTTCTGTGTCATTCCCCAACAGGTGCCAGTCTTGGAGCGTGGAGTGGCCAAACCAATCTTGCTACAGACGCACCAGGGCTTCAGATGTAAAGGCAAGGCAAGCTCAGCATCCAGAAATTACAGAAAAACACTCCAGCTGTACCCAAAGCTGCTGCTTTTAGGGTAGTGCTTTGGCAGCCATTTAATTACCTCCCTCCTGCCTGTACAGCTGCAAGAGGCCTTCAGGAAGTGCTGTGTAACCAGGTGACACATGGCACCGGACGGGGAAGAAACCTTTTTGTGTCCTGACTGTTGATGTTGGCAAAAAGATTAGGGAGTCAAGCAATTAGCAAAGGCCCATAGTCAGAGAACCCCAAATGAGAGGGGGGGTCACAGTGCCCCAGCCCCCTGGCTCTTGCAGCACCGCCACTTTTAATGTTGTTAACTGGGAGCCTGAAGGCAAAGAAACGCAGCACAAGCAAGAAAAGCGGGATCGGGACAGCAGTTCCAGCCCCTCCCTCGGGATGAACAAGGGGAGGAAGGACCAGATGTTTGCTGCCTCATCAACACACAGCAGCCACACGAGCTGGTTGTGCTCCTGGAGCTGGGTACACTAAGCCAGTCCCTGTCCTCTGGCTGGAGGGTGAGCAGCTGCAATTAAAGCTGCACAGAAAACACCACGTTCAGCTTTGAGTCACATCAGTGAGATCAGGAGAGCTGTGACTGAGAGTCTTCAGCACTGAAACAAAACCAAAGCAAACAAGAAACTGCTCTCTGAGACTTCCAAGGCTGAGGAGCTGAAGCTTTTAATCACTAAGGCAAAACTCCACCTTTCCTAAGTTTGAACTGAGTGGCAGAACATAGATCAAAACCAAAAAAGTGTATCAATACAACAGTCTCCTGGAAGTTTTCACCCTTGATGGCCTCATCATTGATTTCACAGAGTCAGCTTTCACTTTCAGCAACCCTCACCCAGAATCCTGCTGTTTCTGCAGGAGGGAAGAGGAAGTTGCTTTATGAAGGGAGGCTGGAACTGAAGCACAGGCTACACCTGCCCCTGTGAAGGGCTCAGCCAGCCCTCCCCTGCTGAACACAGCCCTCAGCAGGCTGTGCTTCCCCAAAATCTGCTGCCAAACATGGTATAAAAGTCAAGTATGGGGTATTTGAGTGCAGTTTTGCTCTACCTCAGTAGGAGTTGCCTCTTCTACCAGCACATAACAAGGACATTTTCACAACAGACATTTCTGCCAGGGAGGAATTACAGTGAGTGTTTTCCAGCCTGAACAAAGAGAATGCTACGAACTATTCCCATCACTTTCCTGACACCCCAGGCTCTCCAGGAGATCGTTAGGTTGGCAATGTTTTCTTTGTGTTACTATAAATTGACAGCTCAGGCATAAAGTCATTTAGGTTGGTCTCAGAGAACCTCCCCACACCAGGGACATTGGCAGTTGGTCCACCCAGCTTTCTCCTCTAAAGGGAAAAGAAATTCTTCTTTTGTTTTGTGCAGTACTTACTTTTTATTCCAACCACTGTAATGGATAAAGTATTTTACTTGCTTGTCCTTTATGGCAACCTTTACACACTGGAAGAGAGAGGAAAGGTCAGTCAGCCCCAAAGACAACAAGGAGACTGGAATGAGTTTTGCTTTTTTAGCTTCCAGTTTAAGCAAAGAGATTTCCATGCAAGCCCCTGGAGTCCTGGCAGCTATTCCACAGCAGACACTGCTCTCTAACCCACATCACTGCCTAGTGATGGACTGGGAAGGGCAAAGCAAAGCTCTCCAGAGGGATTCCTTCCCTCAGGAGCGGGACCAGAACCTTTGAGGATGCCCCAGGAGTAGCCAAGAAGCCACTTCCCTGCCCCAGGTGAGCCAAAGCCTTTCCATTAGAAGAGTGGTCTATGGATACAGCTCAAGCAACCACAGCCACACTGACAGCCCAGCCAGGGACAGGCCTCTTCCTGAAAAAACAGCCCAGAACAGAAAGCACATAACCCCAGCTAGGTCAGTTCTGTGCCCACCACAGGTCCCTGAACTTCCTGGCTATACAAATTAAATCCACCAACTTCAGCACTTCACCCACAAAGTCACAGTCCTGTTCTGGAGATGCTGAGATACAGGTGCCACTCGCCAGTGACAGAACAAGGGAGCTGTAAAACAGGAAGAATGACCCTCTGTAGCTCCAGCTTTTAGTTCCTCTTTAAGGATTTTTTCCCCCATTGAAGTAAAAACCACTCACAGAAGTTATAATTGCTATTTTCTTGCCATACTGAATCACCCCTAAGTGTTATATAGTGTTGTGCTATACAACATTTTCTCAAGAACACAGTGTGATGTACCCTTTTTAATTAAAAAAACCTGCCAACAGAGAGGAACATCATATTCCAGTAACCATCTCCAAAATGCCACATATGGAACTTAAACTCAGGCTCACCAGACTGGCACCTGGGAGTAAGGTTATGCTCCTCCTGCTGGAGCCAGTACTGCGCCAGTGGCTCGTTCTGACAGCCTGAAGTTAAACCCAGCCAAACACAGGCTGTGCCTGTCTCCACTTGTCTTGAGGAACAAAAGGGCTGAGCACAAAGCAAAAGATGACTCAAGCGTATTTCTGTAGCAAAATATTTTCCTTGCTGGAGGTTAGAAGTGTTTTAAGTGACTGTCATTTAACTCTGCACTGCAGAGATGTACAAACAGTTCCTGTTTGCCACAGCTCCTCACACTCCTCTAACACAAACAAGTGTTTCCCTGGCCATCCTGCTGAGGGACACCCGGAATGTGGGCAGGAACAGAACAACCCACGAGCTGAGAGTCACTGAGGAAAAACAGATCAAAGGAACAGGAAGAAAGCAAAGGTTATTATTAATTATTACTTACAAAGCACCTTTTAAAATTAAACCCTTCTAAGTAAATGAATTATAATTGTAAAATGTTTTAAGTTCATTCTGCCAGGACAGGAACTCAGAAGGATCCACTCCTATATAAACAGCCAGCCAAAAGCTTCTTGCCAGCTGGGAAATCCCTTCCAGCACCAGGCTGGCAGAGCCAGACCCTGCTTAAATCCCACTCTGGATAAAGAAGAGGGACACAGCAGGAGAAGACCAATTGCTTCCCTGTCACCACCCTTCTGAAGCTGCCCCATCAGCCAAAATTCACTGACACTAAATCCTAATGGATTTAAATCCCTGTATGAGGTGCCCCATGAATTTCTGGAAGTCCTCTAACCCAGAGAGAGCTACAGGAGCCCTTTTTTCCATTTCAGCAGGCAAATCCAGAGCTGTACCTCCAGCAAACCTGAGGCAGCAGGGTTACCCTCCAAATCACAGAGCTGCAATGCAGGTTTGTGTGGTTAAAGAGACAGAACTGGGAACCAGAACTGGGAATGCCACTTCCTTTATGGCTGTAATCCAGCAGCTCCAAGTCCTGCAGGTGCAAATGCTTCCCAGTGTTCTGGGAACACGGCTCTATCGGATATTCCAACATGTGAAACCACCAGCCTTTGGGAGTTTACCAGAATAACTGGGCACCACCACTGGATTTCCTGAAATTTTTCAATACTATAAAGCTGCAGGATTTAAAATCTCATACATCACCAGGTTTTCATTAATTTTCATTTCAGTCCTTGATCCCACCTAGTGGGGCACAGCAGGGAAACTAAACCAATTCCTTATTTTCCTGGGGGCAGTGAGAACCGCCTGCAGGAATAAGCTGCCACACTTACCTTTGCTTCATAAAGGAGAGGTCCATGGAAACAAAGCACTCGCTCACCTGGAAGAAAGGTCCAGATAAACATCTCAGAACACCACAGTGCCATTAACACGTGTCATCCAGGCCAGCAGCACACACACCATGTCCAGGCCTGCCCAGAGTGTGGCAGAGCAGCTGGTGACTTCGGCAGGGAACTGCCACCAGAACTCACATCCCTGCCCCTCCATCGACACTCCCACATCCCACTGCAAGGCTGGCACACACAACCCCCTCAAAGGCTCCAGTTCCAGCTGCAGACCCCAAAGCACCCGGGCTCCATACAGCCCACTCCATCCAAGTGCTCACACAGCACACAGGGAAAACTGCCTGGCTCTGAGGGATCCTTTAGTCCTGTGACACTGCACGTTGATCCCCAGCAGGAAATTCACTTTCCTGAGAGATCCCACCTCTGCACCTCAAGCTTCTGACACAGGAAAGCCGCAGTCATCTGTGCTCCTTTCCCTGCAGGAAGAACAGCACCTGGTATTCCCAGTTCAGTGCAGTCAGGAAGAGACACACCCCCACACTTCCCCATCCGATGTGTGGGATGGAGCAGTGCTGGGTCTGCGGAACAGCAACAAAAACTGTTCACTTTGAGGGGTTTATGTAGGATGAGACTGTCCTTCAGCCTGGTTTTCTTCTCCTCAATGGCAAGGCCTTACTGTGTGGTTACCCTGTAGGAATTTCAGTGTACTTAGCACAGGATACCTGAGCCCACATGTTTCCTTCTGGAAGCTGCAGTGCCTCACATTTTTGGGGAGATGAGCTGCAATGTGAGAGATGAGCTGCAGAACTACAGAATGCTTCTGTGTATCAAGAAAGCAAAAGATTTAGAAAGGCTCTCGCAGAAGTGCCCATTTTGATACACGACACAGTCAGTACTTTCATTTAAAGAAAGCGAATGTCAGTATAATTATGGCTGACAATCAGAGGTGACATTATTCCCCTCCTGTGTCCCTTGTGCTTACAAGTGCTGGTGGAGACACCACTCTATTTCAATTGTTGCTCAATGTTTTCTAGGTGAGATGTCCATAGCTACTGCGAAAGACTTATTTTTAAAATCACAGAAATGTTTGGCATGCTTTGTTTCCATGATAACCCGGCAGGCTCTCGCTCCCTCACTGCAGCCTCTCCTGCGAATCCACACACTGCAGCGACACAGCCACACCTATTCCTGATCCCAAAGGCCACCCCATCCCATCCCATCCCTGCCACGGGCAGGGACACCTCACACCATCCCAGGTTGCTCCAAGCCCCGTCCAGCCTGGCCCTGGACACTTCCAGGGATGGGGCAGCCCCCTTCCTATATTACTATTTTTATTTCTCTTAATGATATCACCACCAACCACAATCATTACCTAGAAATCGAAACATACGCAGAGAAAGCCTCACAAGAAGCCCGACCCACCCTTATTCCCCCTAAACCCCCGGTGCTTTGTGGCAAACCCGCATTCCAGCAGGGCCGCGATCCCAACGCTGCCCCCACCCCGCACTGAGCTCCCTCTCAGGGCACAGACCCCTCTCGGACAGCCGGGGCGGTTCCAGCCGCTCCAGCGGAGCCCGGGCCGCCCGCGGGCCCCGAGCGAGCCGAAGGGCTCCCCCAGGGCTGGGGAGGGCCCGGCCGGGGACAGAGGCACGGGGAGACACAAAGACTGCGGGAGCTCGGCTTTCCCACGAGTTCCCGCACCCTTCGGGCCGAGCAGCGAGGGGTTAAAGCCAGATCACCCTCAGAGCACGGGCGCCGGGCGCAAATCGCCGCAGCGGGGACCGACCTGCGGCGGCCGCGGCCCCGCCACACCCGGCCCCTCGCAGGGCCCCCCGCCCGCTCCCCTCGCACTCACCCTCCTGGAATTTGGGCTTGGGGTCCTGCTTGGGCGCCATTTATAAGGGCCGGTCCCCGCTCCGCCCGCTCCCCGCGGGGCCTCAGCGCCCGCGCCGCATCCCGGCCCGGCCCCGCCGCGCAGCCGCGCCCCGGGCATGGCGGGACATGGAGTCCGGGCCGTCCCCGCCCCGCCGCACGCGTGCGGGGGCGCAGCACCGCGCCGCGGGTGCCGTGCTAGGCCGCCGGGACCGTGAGCTGCGAGAGAGGGGAAAAAAGAACGAAAGAAAAAAAGAAAAAGGTAAGGGGGAAAAAAAGGTTGATGCGCCCAACGTGGGGCTCGAACCCACGACCCTGGGATTAAGAGTCCCATGCTCTACCGACTGAGCTAGCCGGGCGCCGTTAACGGCGATCGACGCCCTCGGCACTCGGCACCGCCCCGCGCTGCGGCCGCCAGGGGGCGCGCGCGGCCCCGCTCGTTTGTAGATTACGTCATCGCCTAATTAAACACACATCCCCTCTCGAGGCCGGCAGGGGGGACGGGGCAGACCCGGCCCTCCCTGCCGGGAAAGCTGCGGGGTGTGGGGGCCACGAGCGGCCTCCGGAGGGGTATTTAATGGCGCCAAGTTACCGCGCGTTTGCGCTCCCGGTTCGTTTTAACCTGAGAGGCAGCGAGAGGTAGCCCCGGCTGGCGGGGGGGGCACATGGCGGCATCAGCCAAGCCCTCTTTCCCATTTTTCAACGAAAATTCGCCGAAGTGTTTCCTTTCCCACCGCAGTCCCCGAAGCGGAGCGCGGAGCGCGCCGGGAGCGCCGCCAGGGGGCGCCCTGGGCCCGCGCCGAGCGCCGGCAGCGCGCGCTGCCCGCCCGGAGCTCGGAGCCACGCCCCCGATCGGCATAGCCCCGCCCCATGCCCGGAGCCACGCCCCCGATGCACATAGCCCCGCCCCCCGCCGCCCCTGCCGGCGGGAGCCCCCAGCGCCGCAGCCATGGCGGCCCCGGCCGGGCTCCTGCCCCTGCTGCCCCTGCTGCCCCTGCTGCCCCTGCTGCCCGGCCTGCCTGGCCTGCCGCTGGCCGCGGGCACGGCCGCAGGGACCGCGGGGACAGGTCCGCGCGGGGACCGCGGGAGGGGCGCGCGGGGTGTCCGCGGGGATGGATGCGGGATGTCCGCGGGGATGCGCGGGGATGGATGCGGGATGTCCGCGGGACGTGGGGATGTCCGCGGGGACGCGCGGGGCGCTCCGCGGGGCCGTCCCCGGGCGCCCCGGTGCCCCCCGCCGCTGCAGCCCTTCCCCGGCGGGCCGGGCAGGGTCGGACCCGGCTCCCCGCGGCACTCCCCGGTGCCCCCCGGCTCCTCCCGCGCTGCGCCCCGGCCGGGGAGGCTCCGGGTTGCTCAGTGCCCGGGGGTTGCTTTGCCCCCGGACACGGCGTGCGAACACCGTTTCCTAGCTGGGATTTGATTTTTTGCGGGTTATTTTGGTGTTTGGTTGGTGGTTTTTTTACTGGCGGCTGGAGTTCAACAGCGGGAGTGTGTGCGTGGAAACCGGGAGCAGCCCGGGCAGAGCGGAGCTCCGGAGCTGCCCGATCCCCCCGTCCCTCCCCACCCCTCCCTGACCCTGACCTTAACCCTGTCCCACGGCTCACCCCAGCCCCGAGCTCCCGAGGTGGGGTCCCTGCTCTTCCCTGCTCCGTGCAGTCCCAGCGGGCACCAGTGACCTGATCCAACGGGAGTTTGGGTACCTGCCGCGGGAGTTCATCCAGCGGAAGGAAGGGGTGGGAGAGGACAGGTGAGGAGCCCTGCAGGTAACCCCTGCACCCCCTCTCCCCAGAGCCGCCCCCTGGCAGCGACATCGTTCATCCCATCAAGGTTGACGAGAGCGGAACCTTCTTGTCCTACGACCTGACTCACCGAGCCCTTCACCGGAGGTCTCCTGCCTCCAGGAGCAAGTTCCCTGCCTTCTACGAGCTGCATTACAAAGGACAACCCCTGAAATTCAACCTGAGCCTTAACAGGAACCTCCTGGCCCCGGGGTTTGTCAGCGAGAGGCGCTTCGGGGGCATCGCCGGCGCCAAGATCCAGCCCCGCACCTCCAACCCCTGCCACATGATCGGGGAGGTTCGGAGCCGGGCGGAGGGAGGGCTGGCTGCCCTCAGCACCTGCGATGGCCTGGTAAGTACAGCCCTGATCCATAAGGATCCTGAATCCCCAAGGAAATAGCAGGAGCTAAGTCCCCCTTTCTGCTGAAAGCAGCAGCAGGGTCAGGATCCCAGCACGTAGGGCTGATGTGGCCATAGATGAGCTGACTGTAAATTTCCCATGGATTCCAGTGGTTTGGGAACTCTCTGGGGCTGTGTTTCCTTGTTTGTGTCCAAATTCCCGAAGACAGCAATTCTCTGCCTTCTAGTACATAAATGTGTGGTTGTGAGGAGCACAGTGAGGGGCTCGGAGCTGGAGGTGTTAATGACAACACAGCTCCTGGGTACTGAAACTACTCCCTGTTTCCTGAACTCTCCCCTGCCTTATTCCACTGTAGATGTTTCCAAAGGTGGTAGTGTGGAAGCGTAGCAGTTTTGGGAGAAGGGCGTAAAACCTCCTGTGGGTTCACAGAAGTGGTACCGTGTAACTGGTGATGTGCAGGTCCCCGTTCCCGAGGGGGCTGTGGGATGACAGGGGCTCTGGGGTTGGGAACCCCTCTGTGTCCCCAGCACAGGCACGGGACAGAGGGAGGGATCACCAGCAGTGCCCGTGCCGGTGTCTCCCAGTTTGGAGGGATGACAACTCCATGGGATCCTTGGTCTGCTTCTGCTCTCAGGTCGGGGCTGTTTGCTTTTTGAGCTTTCTGTGTTTGAATAAACGGCTTCCCACTGCCAGAGGACAGGGTTAGATGGGACACTGGGAAGGAATTCTTCCTTGGGAGGGTGGGAAGGCCCTGGCACAGGTTGCCCAGAGAAGCTGTGGCTGCCCCTGGATCCCTGGAAGTGTCCAAGGTCAGGCTGGATGGGGCTTGGAGCACCCTGGGCTGGTGGAAGGTGTCCCTGCCCATGGCAGGGGGTGGCACTGGGTGAGCTTTGAGGTCCCTTCTCTCCCAAGCCGTTCCAGGACTCTGTGATTCCAGTGGTGACTCCCACTCCCAGGTCCTTCAGTCTGATCCCGTGCGAGGTGCAGGTGCCTTCACCGTGCCCCCTTGTCTCTCCTGCCAGAAAGGCGTGTTTCGGCTCCTGAACGAGGACTATTTCATCGAGCCCGTGTCCAGCAGCCCCCGGGAGGAGGGGGCAGCTCAGCCCCACAGGATATACAAGCGCCAGGCCCCCCAGGACGGGGCAGAGCGGGGCAGGAGCCCCCCAGCCCCACGGGAAACCTGCGGCGTGCCAGGTACTGCCCCTTCCTCTGGTAATTTGACAGTGTTGGTGCCACCAGTGACTCAGTGTGTGCTGAACCTCAGTGTGTGCCTCTCGCTCTCATCCTCTCCCAGCCCTGCTGCAAGCAGGGAGATGATGTGGAGGCTGAACATTTGCTGTCATTCTCTTGAAAACTTTAGTTTAGACCTGCTGGGGTGTTGGACTTTGGGAGTGAAATCCCTTGGTTTGTTATTTCCTAGAGCTCTCTGCTTTCAGAAACTGGGTTTTTTGCTGTGATCAGGCTATCTTCAGGCATTCTTCTGATAATCTAAATTAATTACTTAATCTTTGGTAATAATCTTAGCGGCTTCTTCAAGTCTTTGAGGTCTATTCTTGACTCAGGTCTATTTTTGACTTTGAAGTGTATTCTTGAAAGTTCATTTCTCTGGGTGTGCTATGGCCCGTGCGTAACTCATGTGGATCTCCCTTGCAGTCAGGGCTAGCAGGGTGGATGTGCTGGGCATGCCCTGGAAAGGAATCCCAAAGTCTGTAGGACTGCAGTGACTGCCACCCTTCCATCCTGCCCTGATGTACTGCTGGTTTGCTTTGCAAAGCACCACAACAGCCAGATGGTGCTGGGCTGCTGGGTGGTGTTTAGCTTCTGTCAATACGTGGTGCAGCCTGTGTGTACAGCTGGGCAAGTATTTGAGAGGGATCATCCCAAAGGAAAATGCCACAGGAGCCCCCCCGGGCACCCTCTGCTCTGCAGTGCCCTCACGTCCCAGCTGGAAGCTCAGCAGCCAAGGACACAATGGAAACAAGCTCCAAGGAAGCTGCTGCGATTAAACTGTCACAGTGGTATTAGCAATTCATCAAATTATCCAGATAGTTGGGATTTTTCAGGCTGGGGGATCAAACGCCCTTTCACAGCTAACGTACAGTATAGTCCATAAAATGTACAAGGCCATTGTTAGGGGAGCGAGGCTGAGCCTCCCAAAGTGGTCGTGAAAGCGATTCCCACTGTGTGGGATGAGTTTGTAAAGCCTTCACCCAGCTTGGGGCTGACCCTGACCTTGATCTTGGAGCAGCGTCACAGGGAAAGTCTCCGCTGGAGAATTCCCAGTTGCTGGTGTGCGTGAGGAGCTCTCCTCCGCCTCCGGCCTCTTCTCAGCCCACTGAGCATTCCCGTTGTTCCTCCTTGGGAAGGAGCAGAGTTCAGTCTCCCTCTGCCTGAGGAAATCTCTGGGCTGTCCTGCAAGGTCTCGGCTTGCCCAGGGCACTGATGGCTGTGGGACTTGGCTCGAGACTTCAGTCCAGCTTTGGGGGCACAGAATTTATCCTCTTGGGAACTGTGGCTCCCTGAAAAATACAGATCTGGGCTGATAATCCAAAATGTTGAGCCGCGGGGTTTGTTTCTCAGGTTGTTTCTCAAGCATCTCTGCAGGGTTGCCTGTAAATTCCCGTGTCAGTACAGACCCTGAAACTCTGCTCTGGGAGGCTCCCCGTTCCTTGTGGAATATTGCAAGCCCTGTTCCAGTCAAAGATATTACTTCAAACGCTTTGTTTGTTTTTCTGTCACGCTCATGTGCAGCAGACTGAGGTCAGAGTCTTTTGGAACACAGAGCACGGCAAAATGCACATAAGTTATGGGTCTAAGTGTGGAGTCTTCTCCCCACCAAAAGTTATTCCTTTGAATTAAAAAAAAAAAAAAAAGGATATTTTATCAAGGTTGCAGACATTTTGTCAAGAAAAAAAGACTCTTTTTTCCCCTCTAATCCCTCAGAATCTCAGGAAAGCCTGGAGCGGTCTGAGAGGCGCAGGGAAAGGTGGCAGCAGAAGCAGCACAGGAGGAGAAGGATTCGGCAGCGCTCCATCAGCAGGGAGAAGTGGGTGGAAACGCTGGTGGTGGCAGACACCAAGATGGTGGAGTTCCACGGCAGTGAGAACATCGAGAAGTACGTGCTGACCGTGATGAACATGGTGAGTCCTGGGCCTGGCAGCGCAGAACCACCCTGTCCCGGGGACACAGCTGTGAGACACGGAGTCATGGAGTCATGGAATGGCTGGGCTTGGAAGGGACCTCAAAGCTCATCCAATTCTACCCCCCTGTGGACAGGAGCACCTTCGACCAGACAGGGTTGCTCCAAGCCCCATCCAACCCGGCCTTGGACGCTTCCAGGGGTGGGGCAGGCACAGCTTCTCTGGGTAGAAGACCCCAGGGCTTGCCAGGACTCATCCCTGGTGGGACCTCAGCAAAGCTCTCACCACTCGGGCTCTCTCCCCTCCCTTGGCTTTGCTGCCCTGCTCAGTGCTCCGAGCCCCCGGGAGGACGGGTGGGTGGCAGCAAAGCCGAGGCCAACACGTCTGTGCAGGCGGGAGCAGCTCAGCCAGCACTATTTGCTGTGGGGCTCGGGGGCTTTCCCTTCTGCTGCCCTCCATGGATGGGTGACGTGGCCTCCCGGGGAGGTCCCCAAAGGGAGACATGCTCCAGGGAAGGGAGGTGGTGGGTGCCAGAGCTGGCACTCTCTGGGTTAGCAAGGGAGATGGGAACAGCCTTTCTGGGGAGGAGCGCCAGACTGTGATGGGAATGTGGGGGAGTCTGCTGGTGCCACAGAAGAAGCAGATAAGTCAGAGTGAGTTGGTTAGGTCTGTTCCCTCTTCTGCTCTCTCTACATTCCAGAAGAGAGCTTTGGCTGATGCCAGGAAAGGGTGGGATTGGGCAGAGGACCTCAGGTAACATCCCTGGATTTCTGGGGGGTGGTGAAGGCACCCAGAGAGCACCAAATTCCTTTGAGATGTTAAACACACCTATTAGTAAGAGCAGAGGGGTTCCCCAGGCGTTTCTGGATGAGTTCCAGCATCTACACAGATCACATCAAGTGTAAATGGAAATCATCGCAGGCCTCAGTCCAGGCCCGTGTCTGCTCTTGCCTTGATTTGGGGAATTCCCCGAGATGTTGTCAGCAGCCTCCAGCAGCTTCCCCTGGAGCTTGTGTTCCTGCAGAGGGATGTGCCAGCAGCCATGTCCCGGGGCTGGCCTTTGTTCTGAGCTGTGTTTCCTTGGCATTCCTGTGTCACAGGTGGCAGGGCTGTTCCACCACGCCAGCATCGGGAACCCCATCAACATCGCCATAGTGCGGCTCATCCTGCTGGAGCACGAGGAGGTGAGAGCAGAACAGGGTGACTCAGCCCGTCCTGGCAGCCAGGCTGGGATGCACTGGGAGCTGGCCTGGAAAGCCAGGCTCCCTCCTGGGCCGTCTGCATGGCCTGCAGGAGATTGTGTAAGAGAAATCCAGTGCTTGCGTCCTCGTCTTGGCCAGCGGAGTCAGGGCCAGTGTGGTCAGAGGAGCTGCTGAGTCTGATTTTCAGGAAGATTTCTGATAACTCAGCATGGATGTGGGAGCAGAGGGCTGTGGGTCGCTGGGTGGTCGTGTCCCAGCTGCAGTGGTGGCTCTGAGGCCACTCAGACGGGCTCCCAGCTGCGTCCTTCGCCCCCAGCCAGGACGGGATATTTCCCTGCAGTGTTTCTTAACCCCCATTACTGGATGATTTCATGTTTTGCTTGAATCACAGATGAAAAGAAAGCAGGAAAAGGACTTTCTTCCCACCCAGCCAGCAACCTATAAACATGGAGCAGTTCCATCTGGATGGCAGTCTCTGCCGATTCCACTCTGATGTGTCTGAGATCAGACCTCTCCCCTCTCCCCCCCAAAACCCAAGCAGCTCCAGCAGTGATATGACAGCAGGCTTCTTGTCTTTCAGGAGGACCTGAAGATCTCCCACCATGCAGACAACACCTTGAAAAGCTTTTGCAAGTGGCAGAAGAGCATCAATGTGAAAGGAGATTCCCATCCCCTGCACCACGACGTGGCCGTCCTGCTCACCAGGTATCGTGTCCTCCCGATTTGCTGCTGTAGGTGCTACTCTGTCAGGAAGAAACTGCCCTGGCTGCAGGTAGAGGGGCAGGCAGAGGAACATCCTGGGGGAGCTGGTGAAATCTCACTCTCCACGCCAGAGCCCTGCCTGGACACCTGCACCTAAGATGTGTAACATGAAATCTGGAGACATCCGGGTCCTAAGGGCTGGAACTGTGCTGGGAGGTGTCCCTGCCCGTGGCAGGGGCTGGAATGAGATGAGCTGTAAGATGTGCCTTCCGACCCAAACCATTCCAGGACTCTGTGGTTCTTTGAGCTGGTCTCACATCTCAGGTTTCCAGTTGAAGTTTCCAAACCAGGTTTTCTCCGTGGCCCTCTTGCCAAGCCCCAGAGCAGCTGGATCCTCCCGGGATTTGTACACAGGGATTAACTCTCCTTTTTTCCCTGGAGGCTGGGCTTGGCAGAGGAGCTTCTGGGAAGCCCCTGACCTCCCATGGAGCAAACAGGAATTCGTGGCTCTGGCCAAGTTTATACACCTTACAGTCAAGCCCTGTTCTGAGGGTTTCAGGCTCCTGTGCCTTGGCTTTTGGCAGCATTGTGGTGGTTTGGGTGATGATTCACAACCACAACAGCTTTATCTTCTCTGGGAAGTTGCTTTGTAGCAGAAATGAGGCGCTTCAGACCTTGTACTTAATGGAGTTGTTCCTCCTGGGTGGTTGGAGCTGCCCTGGACCACAGCACCCCTGGGCTGTACTTCTCCATAGGAATTGCTTTATTATTCCCAGCATCAGTTTTATTTATACAATGGAATAAACGTAGCCAGCAGTTCCCATTAATCATGCTTACTAATGAGCTGGGGATATGGGGAGAGGAAAGGGGAAAGGCGAGGTCGTAAATGTTTCCATTGTGGAGGACGTTGGATGGCTCCGTTCTCACTTCTGTTTGGCCACTGTCCGTGTGTCTGGGCCGTGTCCCACACTCTGTCCTGCCGCCTTCCAACGCCCTCTCTGCTCTGTGTCTGTCTGTCTGTCCCTGTCCCCCAAGGAAGGACATCTGTGCTGCCATGAACAGGCCCTGTGAGACCCTGGGGCTGTCCCACGTGGCGGGGATGTGCCAACCCCACCGGAGCTGCAACATCAACGAGGACACGGGGCTGCCCCTGGCCTTCACCGTGGCCCACGAGCTCGGACACAGGTACCACCAGCTTCCTCCTGCTCCTCTTCCTCTGCGCTGCTCAGTCGGGGCTGGACAAGGCACGGGGGAGGCTGAGAGAAGGTTCCTCACTGCTGCAACCCCTCCTTCTCCCCCCGGGGATTTCATTCCAGAGTTAAGTTTTGGGTTGCCCCAGGTTTACTGAAAACCACATAACCCAAGGCAACCTGGACAAACTGTGTTTATGTATTGCCCTGTGCTGGTTTGGGAGGGCTTTGGAGCAGCTTTAAAGCAGGATCTGTCTGTAGAATCAGCAACAGATTTCAATCAAATTTTGACAAGATCACTTGAACGTCATAGTTCACAATAGATACCTGTGTGTGGGAAAACACCCACCAGGAAGTTTAATTGAGTGATCTTGTTCAATATTCCTAAGTATTCAGTGGGAAATAAAAGCACAGGGCAGTGTCCTTGGTATCAGTAAAACATCCCCCAGGGCCAGGCCCCTGTCCCTGCCCGTGTCCCTGTGGTGCTGGATGCCCTGTCCCTGCC
>JAYRBT010000018.1:1066654-1079288 GCA_036023395.1 Myiotriccus ornatus | reverse complement strand
CCCTGTCCCTGCCCGTGTCCCTGTGGTGCTGGATGCCCTGTCCCTGCCGTGTCCCTGTGCTGGATCCCCCAGCCCTGTCCCTGCCGTGTCCCTGTGCTGGATCCCCAGCCCTGTCCCTGCCGTGTCCCCGTGCCGGTGCCGTGTGCGGTGTCGCGCGGTGCCGGGAGGCGGCGGCTGCGCGGTTGTAGCGGCGTGCGGCTCATCTCCCCTCTGTGGGACTGTGCTCTTACACAGTTTTGGGATTCAGCATGATGGAAGCAGCAATGACTGTGAGCCAGTTGGGAAAAGACCTTTCATCATGTCTCCACAGCTCCTGTATGACACGTCCCCACTCACCTGGTCCCGCTGCAGCCGCGAGTACATCACACGATTCCTCGAGTAAGTCCTTCCTCCTCTTCTTCCTCACTGGAGGGTGCTGGGGGGGCCCAGGGCACAGGGGGATGCTCTTACTTCTAAGAGCTTCTACCTAAGAGCATCTGAGGGGTCTTTTACCCAGAGAAGCTGTGGCTGCCCCATCCCTGGAAGTGTCCAAGGCCGTGTTGGATGGGGCTTGGAGCAACCTGGGCTAGTGAGAGGTGTCCCTGTCCATAGCAGGGGATGGAACTGGGTGGGATTTAAGGTCCCTTCCAACCCAAACCATTCCATGATTCCATGATCTCCCTGGGCTGCCTCCCCCATGCTGTGAAGGGGGCTCAGGAGTGCCTGGGTGGTGGCACAGGGGCTGTGGTTGCACAAACAAAGCCAGAGTGGTTTCCTCGATGCTCTTGACAGTTCCTGCACGGGCTGGATGATTGTCACCTAAGGAGGCATCACGTGGGGAAACGAGACCCAGCCAAATTCTTCCCTGGGTTTGTTTATTTTTAGCACCCAGGGCTGATTTTTCAGGCTGTTGTTATGAAGTTCCAAGGAACACAGCGCAGATTTACATCTGTCAGTGACTTGCACTGCAGGAACGTTTTCCTTCCTTGCTACGGGAAGGTTTGAAAACAGTGAGGAGCAGCAGTGGGAGAGCTGGATGAGGGGCTGGTGTTCTGTGGTGGGGAGGCTGCCAGGGCTGAACTCCTGCTCCTAAACCCCAGCCTGGGACATGTGGGCTTGGCCCCGTGCAGGGGGAATTACTGTTGATTTATGGCTTTCAGAGGAACGGAGCCTTTCTGTATCTGGAGTGATCTTGGCCCTCTGCTTTTAACCTTCACTTTTGCATTAAGAATTTCCTGCTTGTGATGACCTTGGGCTGCTATGAGCTGGGATGGGGGAGAGACAGAGCAGCTGGGTGCTCCTCTGGTTGGGTTTCGGTCTCTTTACCCCCCAGAAGGGGCAGCTCTTCCTTCAGAAGGAAGCCAGCAGGCATCTGTCCCTGGCTGTGACATCCCCCAGGCCAGGGAGAGGCCAGAGGCCGGCACAGACATGAGTTGTCATGATGTGGTGTTGGCAGGAGGACAGGAAGGAGTGAGCCAGAAAATGGGACCCTGCTGACCTGGGGTTGCTGGCTGTGCTTGGAACAGACCTCACGTTTGGAAAAAAGCCACTCTCAGATGATGATTATTATTATTGTACAGAAGATTATTATTTTACAAGCAGTGCTGAGTGTTTAAGCATCTCAAAGTGACTCCTGGCAGTGGCACAGCCCCAGCACTGCGTGGCAGCCGGGGCTGGAGATCCTCCTGTCTCCTCAGACACCCAGGAGCACTGGAGGAGGTCTCTTCCCTGCTGTGGCAGTGGTGTCCCCAGGGAAGGACCATCCCTGGCTCAGGCTGATGTGGGGTGCCAGCACAGGCAGCGGTTCTGGGATTTTCCTCTCTACCCACTGGAGGATGCTGTGAGGCTCTTTGTTCCCCACCCCTCACCGTGGCACGAGCTCTTTCCCAGCCCAGCTGGTGGAACATCCTTGTCAAATGGGATCTGGTATCTCGTGGATGCCCTGCCTGCACCCTGGGATGGAAGGAGCAGCCTCCCTTCATTTCTGCAGACCTGGTACAGCTGCAGCCTGTCTCTTCTCCCTTCAGTCTTTGCTCTACATCAAACAACCAGTTTTTCAGCCTCTTTCCACAGTGCTGGAGCTCTTCTTCCATCATCCTCCTCTTCCCAGGGCCTGGGGCTGGCTGCTCCTGCCAGCTCCACCAGCTCCTGCTTGTGCAGCTGATTCTTCCCAAGCTCCAATCGCTCCAACCCTTGCCTTTGTTTTTATTGAATTCTGTCCTGGCTCTTTTTAGACCCTTCCTCCATTTCTCTGAGAGCTTTTGGAATTTTAATCCTGCTCTCAAATGTATCTGCAGATCCTCCCAGCCTGCTCACAGATGGGGATTTAATCATCCTTCCATCCGTTCCATCATCCAGCTCGTTAAGGAAGGGGCTGGAACAGGCAGAGCAGCTCAGACCCCTGCATGTTTCCCTGCAGAGTGGGATTTACTGCAGATCCCTGCAAAGCCAGAGGAAACTCAGGCCAACTTTTCTTGGCTTGGAGATGTGTTTTGGCCAACTGAAGAGACCAGTAGAACGATCATAAAGTATTTCATGAAGAAATAGGCTCTGAACAGAGCACTGGAAAGCTGGTGGCAGATCTCAGTCACCCCCAGGTTGGACAGGGAGCTCACCCCAGGCTGGGGCAACACAGGGAGTGCCCCGAGCAGGTCAGGGGGACAGGAGGGTTGGGGCAGTTTGGGGGGGACCCAAACAGGCTCAGCAGCACCAGCGTCACACATGTGGCTCAACCAGGATGCAGTGCTTAAGCCTGGACTTCTCCCAGTACAGACACCATTCCTTCCAACTTTAAATTCTAAGTGTTTTCCACCAGCAGATAAAACAGGACAAGGGTAAAGAAGACAGGACGCAGGGAATGGCTTCCCAGTGCCAGAGGGCAGGGCTAGATGCGATATTGGGAAGGAATTGTTGGCTGTGAGCATGAGGAGGTCCTGGCACAGGGTGCTCAGAGAAGCTGTGTCTGCCCCTGGATCCCTGGAAGAGTCCAAGGCCAGGCTGGATGGGGCTTGGAGCAACCCCGGATAGGGAAAGGTGTCCCTGGCCATGGCAGGGGGTGGAACAAGGTGGGTTTAAGGTCCCTTCCCACCCAGACCATTCCAGGATTCTGTGATTCTCTGGAAATACCTGTGGGGGTGCCATGCAGTGACCCCCCGTGTGCCTGGAACAGGCTGCACCCTGACACTGTGTCCAGCTCCCAATCCATGCTTTATCCATCTCAGCCCGGTCCTGCATCGCCCCCAGTGATCCTTCCCTTCCCACCAGGCTGGGACAGGCAGGATTCTCCTGCTGTTGGGAATGTGGAAATGAGACTTTCAAGCCTCTGGGCTGTTGAAAGCAACCTGTTTCCTGAATTTTCCAATAGGGAAATACAAGTATTTTGCACTAGGGATATTCATGGGATTTTAGGGGGCTGCCTCCAGCCATGTGAGCTGTTTGCAGGTGTCCAGTGTGGAACTGGATGGGAAAGGGAGGAGGGGGTGCTGGTTCTGCCAGGCATCACCCCATGGCTCAGCCAGCACCCCAGAGCAGGAGCTGTCCTGTGCTCCCAGCCCTTGTTTCCGTGTTGCTGGTTTGGGTTAAAAAGGATCTCGTTTCAAGTTAATTCAGAGCCGTTCCCAATCACAACAAACCCCAGTAATCTAATCTGCCCCGACGGCCTCGCTGGAGGCTTTGCCTTGCTGGAAACGGGTTTGTTTAAATCAACACCGGAGGCTGAACTGGTGACAGTTCCGTGTGTGTGGGAAGTATCGTGGCAGAAGCAGCAGGAGTGGAGGGAGGCAAGGCACCAGCCCAGGAGCTGCACGGAGCAGCCACTGCTGCCTTTGTCCCTTCGCCTGCCCGCTATCCTGCCAAACCTGGGGGCGTGGGGGGATCGCTCTGGGGGGCTCCCACCCCCAAAATCAGGTACCCATATGTGCCTGTGGGTACCAGCCGCTGACTGCCAGTGGCTGCAGGGCTGGTTGTAGAGCAGGGGTCCTGTCAGGGAGAATATCTAATGGTTCCTCACCAGGGTGGGACGTTATCGAGCCGTTGCTCCTCCCTGGCAGCTGCAGGAGCCGTGTTCGGGTGCCCCGGTGACACTGCTGTGCCCTCTCTCTTTCAGCCGGGGCTGGGGGCTGTGCCTGGATGACCCCCCAGCCCGGGAGGTGCTGGACTTCCCCCTGGTGCCCCCAGGGGTCCTGTACGACGTGGGCCACCAGTGCCGGCTGCAGTACGGCCCCTACTCCACCTTCTGCGACGACATGGATGTAAGCTGGGATCCCCCTCGGAGCAGGGGCTCCCGGGGGGTCTCTGGGGTGGGGGCTTTGCTGGGGCCACCCTCTCCTTGTGGGTTAAATCTGTGCTGGGGGTTTGGCTGGGCGATAACCGAGTCCTGCACAACCTGTTTCCTGCAGAGCGTCTGCAACACGCTGTGGTGCACGGTGGGGAACACGTGTCATTCCAAGCTGGATGCGGCTGTGGATGGCACAGCGTGTGGGGAGAACAAGGTAAGAAGAAGACCCCTCTGTGGCCTCAGGGAGCCCCTGTCCTGCACATGGAGGAGCTTCACAGGCTCCAGCACAGGGACAGGCTCGTCCTGCTGCCCATGCTCTGTCCAAACACCCGCTGCTCCCAGGAGGGGCTGCCTTCAGGGAAGTTTAAAAATCCTTGGGAAGGTAAACCAACAGTTAATGACCATGGCAGGAGAGCATGAGGCTCGTTCTGCTCTCTGTCTGCTGTGGTGGTGCATGCTCATCCCTGGGATCTTCCCCATTGCTGGGAAGGCACCTCTGAGCCTCACTGCCTCTTCCCTCTGCGCTGAGATTGGGTTGAGAATCCCCTTAATGAGGGGTCTCAGTGGAGCTTTGGGTTTGTTACCTCAGACAAGTCCCAAACAGCCCAGCATCTCTGCGTTTCCCATTGTTTGAGGTGCTCCAGGCTCTGGCAGAGCCAGGCTGACCCCAGGCACCCCTGTGCAAGCCAAACATGGGTTTCCGTAGGAGAGCATGTGTGCTGGGTGCCACTGCACCTCAGACTCAGCAGCAGTTGCTGCATCCTTACCCTGGTTTTCTCTCCTGTCCCCCTGCAGTGGTGCTTCAACGGGGAGTGTGTTCCCGTGGGTCACCGGCCCGAGCCCATCGACGGCGGATGGAGCTCCTGGAGCTCCTGGGCTGCCTGTTCCCGCAGCTGCGGGGCCGGAGTGCAGAGCGCTGAGAGGCACTGCAGCACCCCCACGTGAGTGCAGCCCCCCTCATCCCCCCTGCCGTGGCCAGGGACACCTCCCAGCAGCCCAGGCTGCTCCAGGCCCCATCCAGCCTGGCCCTGGACACTTCCAGGGATGGAACAGCCACAGCTTCTCTGGGCAACCTGTGCCAGGGCCTCCCCACCCTCCCAGGGAACAGTTTCTCCCCAATATCCCATCTGTCCCTGCCCTCTGGCAGTGGGAAGCCATTCCCTGTGTCCTGTCCCTCCACCCCTTGTCCCCAGTCCCTCTCCAGCTCTCCTGGATCCCCTTTAGGCCCTGCAAGGGGCTCTCAGCTCTTCCTGGAGCCTTCTCTTCTCCAGGTGAGCCCCCCCAGCTGTCCCAGCCTGGCTCCAGAGCAGAGGAACCCAACTCTTTATTCCCTGTAAGGCCCTGGCCATCATGTGTCCAGTGCAGTCCCACCTGGCTGTGTCACACAGCCAAGCTGTTCCATCGTGCAGTTATTGTCTGAACGATGAGCTTTTGGACACTCAAGGCATTAATCTCCCTGGATAACCCCCGGGAGCCTCTGGAGAGGCCGGGTTTGCTCTGGCTCCCTCCCAGTGTCATTCCCGGTCTGCGCAGGCAGGGAGCGGTTCCACTGACTCAAACAAAGGGCAAAGACTCAGAGATGTAAAACACATCCAGTGTCCTTTAGTGACAGAACAGCAAACCAGGCATTCTTAGAGACTGATTCAGAGTTGTTTTGGAAAATCCTGCTGCAGTTTATCAGCCTACTGCATTCCGTGAGCCAGGGCAGGCTCCGCCTGGAGCATCCGGGCAGTGCCAGAGGATCTGCCTTCTCCATCCCACGATTTCTGGGCTGATCCATCTGCTCCCCAGGTGTCCCCTTGGTCACCAAATTGCTGTTGCATGGGGTTCAGCCAAATACCCCGGCTTGCCCGGGAGCTGGAGCACCCTGGGATGGGGAGGAAAGGGCTTTGTGAGTGATCTTCCAGGGGAATCGCTTTTCCATGGCATGAGGAGCTCTGGCAGCCCTGGGAGTGGGCTCCTGATGTGCCCAGATGTGTTCTGCCCATCCTGTCCCTCGGGCACGTCTGGCACGTGCTGTAGGGCTGCTGGAGGAAGTGCTGTGTTGTCTCAGACCCAGGTCAAGAGCCAGCTCTGGTCTGACATGAGCTCCGTGGCAGAAGTGCCGTGGTAGTTTATGGAGTGTTCCAAACACAGCTGTGGACAGGCGGGAGAGCAAGCACTGGGAAAGCAGCGGAATTTCCCGGGCAGTTGTTTGCTTTGGCCACCGGAGGTAAATCTCCAGCTTTGCCTTTGGGATGGAGTGAGCAAACGTGTGCGCTGGGCACCCCTCCTCCCACAGACATTCCCTCGGGCCAGGGCATGTAAACACAGCTCTAAAACAATCATTAACTTCATTCTCTTCAGCAAAGTGTGTCCTGGAGAAGGAATTTTCATGAGGCCATGGGGACATGGGCCATGGAGAGTGGTGTGGCCAAAGGAAAAGGCAGCATGGCAGGAATCTGAGAGAAAATTATTGTGGCTTTTCGAGTCCTTCTTAGTTTAAAAAGACCAGTGGCAGCTTTGCTGTTCCCTTGAGCAGTAGAGGAGCAGAATTGGAGGGGTATCCTGGGTGGGATGGAGAGCAGCTCCTCCAGAGCAGCTGCAGGACGGGCACCAGGCTGGATGGAGCTTGGGGCAACCTGGGCTAGTGGAAGGTGTCCCTGCCCATGGCAGGCAGTGGAACGAGATGGGCTTTAAGGTCCCTTCCAACCCAAACCCTCCCAGGATTCTATGACTCCGAAGTCTCTCTCATCCCAAACCCTCCCTGATTTCCCTCTCCCTGCCCTCGGACAGGCCGAAGTACGGGGGCCGGTACTGCCTGGGGGAGCGGAAGCGGTTCCGGATTTGCAACGTCAGGCTGTGCCCCCCGGACAAGCCCTCCTTCCGCCAGGTCCAGTGCAGCCAGTTCAACCCCATGCTCTACAAAGGGAAGCTCTACAAGTGGACGCCGGTGCCCAACAACAGTGAGTGGAGGGCAGAGACCTCAAACCCAGGAAAGCTCGCACGCGGTCCCGCGAACGGCCCGGGTGTGCCGTTTGTGCCCGAGAGTCGCCTCGCAGTGTTTGAAATCACGGCTGGGCTCGCAGGGTTAAGCTGTGTTTTCGGAGCCGGCTGGGTGGCCCCCGCTGCCGGGGTCTAGTGTGTGCCTGTTGGGTTCCCCAGTTAACCCCTGTGAGCTGCACTGCCGGCCGGAGCACGAGTACTTTGCGGAGAAGCTGCGGGACGCGGTGGTGGACGGGACGCCGTGCTACGAGCGGGACGCCAGCCGGGACATGTGCATCAACGGCATCTGCAAGGTGGGTCCTGTGCTGGTCCTCTGGGAGCGAGCCCAAGGACCCCCCTGCCTGGGAGAACGTATGACCCATCCCTTAGGGGAGCAGTGTCCCCTCCCTCCCCTGCTGAGCTCATTCCTTTTGTTGTTCCCCACTTGGAAACATTCCCGATTTCCTTGGGGTGTGTCGTGCACACTTGTTCCAGTGTCTGTGCTGCCTCAAGGATATAGAGCACAACCCAGGCCAGGTGGGACAGGGCCTGGAGCAACCTGGTCTAGTGGAAGGTGTCCCTGCCTATGGCAGGGGGGTTGGAACTGGGTTGTCTTTAATGTCTCTTTAATCTCTCTCTCTGCAACCCAAACCATTCCATGATTCTATGAATCCATTGAAGATGGTACAGTTGATGCAGATGATCTGGAAAATCCTGGTGTGACCAGGGAGGCTTTGCCAAGCTGTGCCCTGGGTCCTCCAGCTGCCTTCAGTGGCAGCGAACCAATCCCCTTTATCCCTTTCCCTAGAGAAACTGCCCCAGGGTTTGGGATGGAATAAGCACACATGCAAGACGTTGGATTTCTGTTAAATGAGGGAGTGGGTGGTGATCTGTGGTCTGCAGAGTCCCACATGGGGGGCATCAGAGCTCCTGGCCACGTGCCCCTGGGACTCGCAGGGGTGGGAGGGGGCTCGGGGGCGTTGCCCAGCCCTGGGTCGGGGGCTGACGGGGGTCCCTTGCAGAACGTGGGCTGTGACTACGAGATCGACTCTCACGCGGTGGAGGATCGCTGCGGGGTCTGCCACGGGGACGGCTCCACCTGCCACACTGTCCACAAGACCTTTGAGGACAGCGAGGGGCTGGGTAAGGGCACAGCGCTGTCCCCAGAATAGAGTGCCTGGTCCATGCAGAGCCAGGCTTGCTGCCACTGCTGCTGCTGCTCACTCCCAGGGAGGCTTTTAATGCCAGCTTGTCAGGTTTTTTGGGTTAAGCCAGCAGGGAATGCAGCTGGGCTCAGTGCAAGGTGGGGTTTGGTGCCATGGGTGCCTTACAGCGATGCAAGGATTGGTGTGATGCTGGTACTCAGTTGACACTGGCACCCACAGTAGCACCCACAAAGGAGACACTTTTACCCACCCAGGGGACACTCATCCACCCAAGGGCACAAGTTGTCTCCCCCAAGACCAACACGCGGTTCCATTTCCAGGCTATGTCGATATTGGGATTATCCCTGTGGGCGCCCGGGAGATCCGGATTGAAGAAGTCGCAGAAGCCGGGAATTTCCTTGCACTGCGGAGCGAGGACCCGGAGAAGTATTTCCTGAACGGTGGCTGGACCATCCAGTGGAACGGGGACTACAGGGTGGCAGGGACCACCTTCACCTACAAAAGGACGGGGAACTGGGAGAATCTCACCTCTCCAGGGCCCACCGTGGAGCCCGTGTGGATCCAGGTACGATGGGATACACAGGGTGGGGTGGAGGGACAGAGCCTTCCTGGGCAGGGCTGAGCTGCCACGGTCTGTCACAGCACTTCCCTGCATCCAGGCGTGGGGCTCTGCATCTCCTGGCTGAGCATGTTTCTCCGGGAGCCAACACTGGAGCAGCCGAGCACACGCCACCAGCCCGGCGAGCGCTTCCAGCCCACAGCACTTCCAGCTGAGCCTCATCCCCTTTGCAGCATTCCTCAGAATATTTACATGGGAGAGGGAGTGTGAGCAGAAAGAGCCGTTTCCTGAGGCCCTTCCCATATCTTATCAAGCCCTTGGTGCTTCTGGCTGGGCTGGTCAGGGCTGAGGGATCTGCCAGTTAATGCAAAGCTGTTGGGAATCAATATCCTTGTGACCCTGAGGCCAAGCTTTGCTCTGGAGAAGCCAGTGGGAATCGTCCCATAGAGGATGGCACAGCCAGCTCCAGCCTGAAACCCCTTGTGGTGCCAAGTGTGGTGCAGGGGCAGCGATGGCCACGGAGCTGCATCCCGTGGACCCCCAGGACCCTCCCCTGCCCGGCGGTCACGGCTCATCCCGACACACTCTCGGGAGCACCAGCCCTTTGCACAGGCTCTCCTGGAACTCAGCCACCCTGAGCAGCCAAAATCTTCTCCTTCCCTCACCCTTTCCTTCATCAGTGGCTCAGCTGCGGGATCCTGGGCTCGCTGCCTCCAAGAGCTGCTGTTAATGGGAATGCTGGCACGCTCGGCACCCGCAAGTCACTTTCTGGGATCTGTAGCCTAATTAAAACCTTTGGACAAGAACGTTTCAATATTCATGGAGAGGTTTTGGACAGACGCCCTGGCTTCCGCCAAAGCTCCAAGAACAACAAAGCTTTGGCAATAATGGGAGTGCTTAGGCTAAGAAAAACAGGGATAAACTCCCGGCCCTCGGAGCGTGGGTGCAGGAGGCGCTTTGGGCAGGACTTGTGTCAACCGCAGGAGCAGCGGGAGCCTGTTCCCAGCAATTTAGGGAATTCCTCCAGGCAGGGACATCTTCCCTTAGACCAGGTTGCTCCAAGCCCTGTCCAACCTGGCCTTGAACACTTCTGGCCATGCTGGGCAGGTTGTTCTCCCCGGGGAAGCCTCCGGGGTGTGATGCCACCCCCCACCGCCCTTCCCTGACCGCCCCTTGTCCTGCCAGCTGCTGTTCCAGGAGACCAACCCCGGGGTGCGGTACCAGTACACGATCCAGCGCCCGGCCGACAGCGAGAACGAGATCGAGCAGCCCGAGTTCCTGTGGCGCTTCGGCTCCTGGACCACCTGCACGGCCACGTGTGGCACCGGTGAGTCCGGATCCCGCGGGACACCCGGCCCGGCCCTGCAGAGCGGCGGTCGGAGCAGGTGGAGCATCCCCAGGGATGCCTCAGGAATTCCTGGGTCTTTGGTTTCAGGAGGTCTTAGAGGGGGGAAAAAAGGGCCATCTGCTGAGGTCACGGCTCCGGTGCCCCCGCGGCGCTCACAGGGACCCGGGCCTTTATCAGCGCTTCGCTCCCGGCTCGGTGTCCTGTTACCACCGGGCATTCCTCGGCGGGATGGAGACAAAAGAGCTTTAGAGAAATCCGGGAGTGTGGAAGGGCTGGTCTCCTGCCTGGCTGGGCCTCCCCAGGAGGGAGCACGTCCAGGGTTTTACAGAGAGCACACGGGAAGGTGCCTGGTGTGGCTCCGTGTGTCAGACACTTGCATCCCTCCATCCTGCCCCGCTGCACCACCGGGGTCCCCACGGCAGCTTTTGGGGCAGCTGATGGAGTGGGTCATTCTTGGCACACTGCCAGGGGGAGGCTGGGACCAGCAAGCACTTCCTCGAGAGCGGCTGGCACTGGGAGAAAGGGGAATTCAAGGGCACTCGTGCTTTCTAGGTAGCACAGAGTGCCAGGAGATGGCTTTTGTTTAAAACCAGCTTTGCTTTGCACGGTTTGAGTGCTTGGCTTCCAGAACAGAAGGGAAATGCAAGAGTGAATCTGGCAGGAGTCGGGTGAGGGTGAGCAGCTGGGTCTCCCTGGGCTGGATGATGGAGTGAGCTGACACATGGATTTGGGAGAGCTCAGGGTGAGCCTCTGGTCAGCCCCAGGGCCCTGTAAGCTCCCAAGTGCTTGAGCCAGAGCCCAGCTCAGCAGCCTCAGCAGGGCTCTGTCAGTCTCAGCTGGTGGCAGGGGCTCAGTGACAGCTCTCCGAGGCACAGGTCAAGTATGTGTTGCAAAAACGGGGACAAAAGCCGGAGCGAGGCAGCATGGTGAGGTCACCCTTAAAAGCGTCACCCCCCGAGTGCTTCGAGGACAGGAGGCCTCAGCCAGTGATTTATCCCAGAGCTGTGAGGGGGCTGGGCTGCCAGCAGAGCTGTGTGCTGCCTGTTGGCTCCCTTCGAACACAGCCCCCAAAATCCCCCGTGCACACAGGCTGCTGTGGCTCTGGGCAGCGCTGCCAGCACAGTGCAGCACCTTCACATCCTGCCCCGCCTGCACTGGTGCCACGGGCTCTGTGAGGGCACTGCTACCTTGGCAGATTTGGGTCTGCAGCTTCAAGTGGAGGTTTCCTTTCCTTTCCCCTCTTTTGGTGGCTCAGACTTGCCAAGAGCCTCTTGTCACCTGCTGACAGAGGGTGCTGGGTGGTTTGCTGTGGTTTCCAAAGCCGAGCAGGTGCCTGTGTGGGTGGTTTGGTTTCCCAAGCCCCTCCAGAGCCCGTGCCCGTGTCTGTGCCCGCAGGGGTGCAGCGGCAGGTGGTGCACTGCGTGGAGAAGCTGGCTGGCATCGTGGAGGAGCGCTTCTGCGACGCACTCACCCGCCCCGATGACCAGCAGCGCCCCTGCAGCGAGGAGCCCTGCCCGGCCAGGTCCGACCCTCCCCTGCCCACCCCTCCTCAGCTCATCCTCGGTGTCCAACAGCCCTGAGGGGTGACCAGAGTGGGGGGACCTCGGTCACTGCCGTGCCAGATTGCCCCAGGATGTGTGCAGCTCTTCACACCTCTCCTCTCCCTCATCCATAGGGATGGATCCCAGACCCTGTGTTGGCCCATGAGAGCATCCCAGGGGTTGCCTGATGGCTGCAGGGTGTTGCTTGTCCTCAGGCTACGAGCTGCACGGGAGGTCCCATGCTGGCAGGATGTTCCTCTCTGCCTCTGTGCACAGAACCATCCCTGGCACAACTCGGGGACTGACCCATCCCCGACCCTCCCTCGGGGCTCCCTGACCTTGGGCTGACACACAGGCTGCAGTTGGGATCCTCATTCCCCCATGGCCCCATGGGACAGGCCACAGGATGGAACCTGGCACGTGGGTGCTGGCTCTGGCTGAGACCTTTCCCTCTCCCCTTTCCTTTTTCCCCTCCCCTTCCCTGTCGTGTCCCTGTCGGCAGGTGGTGGGTCGGGGAGTGGCAGCAGTGCTCGGCCTCGTGTGGCAGCTCGGGGCTGATGAAGAGGACGGTGCTGTGCATCCAGAGCGTGGGGCTGGACGAGCAGAGGGCCCTGCAGCCTGCAGACTGCCAGCACCTGCCCAAGCCCGATGCCACCACGCCCTGCCACCGGGATGTGCCCTGTCCCTCCCAGTGGGCCGTGGGGAACTGGTCCGAGGTGAGGAGGAGCGTGGGGGAGGTCCCAGTGTCTGGCAGAGCTGGTGAGAGCTGGGGACAAGGTGCCCTCAGACACCCTCAGCAGC
>JAYRBT010000018.1:1050635-1066554 GCA_036023395.1 Myiotriccus ornatus | reverse complement strand
GAGCGTGGGGGAGGTCCCAGTGTCTGGCAGAGCTGGTGAGAGCTGGGGACAAGGTGCCCTCAGACACCCTCAGCAGCGGGTGTGCCTCCTGCTCACAGGGAAAATCCATGGATGTGTCTGTGTGGGCTCAGCAGCTCCCGTGGACAGGAATTCCATTGCACGGAGAGGTCTCAGAGGAGCACTGGGCTGTTTAACTCTGCCCCATCTCTGAGCCTTGCTGCTCCCTCAGGGTCACAGACCTCCCTGTGCAAGGAGGGCAGAAACAAGAGGTTTTGATCTGGATGGGGCTTGGAGCGCTGGTCTGGTGGGAGGCGTCCCTGCCCATGGCAGGGGATGGAACTGGATGATCTTTAAGGTCCCTTCCAACACAAACCATTTCATGATGTGATTTGTGGTCGTGCTCTGTATAGCCTTGATTTATTTTTGTATTTCTGTGGATCAGCTTAACCACAGGTTGAGGGTTTCAACCAGAAAATGATAACTCCTAATTTAAGCAGTCATTCCAAAAAGTGTTCAGCATGAAGACAAATATCAGGAGAGAAAGCAGAGAGCCTGGGAATGGGGCTTGTTGCTAAGGAACCACCGGGATCGAATGCGAACAGAGAATTTGAAGGCTACATGAGAGAGAGAGTTAGAAATATTTTGCTAGGGGCCCACAAAAGCCACAATTAAGGGCTGAGAGAGGTGGATGCAATGGTTTAACGGGAAAATCATGGCTTGGTGGTGAGTCAGTGCTGGGCAGGGCCAGCCCCAGCCCTCACAGTTGTCCTCTGTGGTGTCGGCACGGACAGATCTGTGAGCTCAGGAGAAAAGTGCCCAGGATTTTGAGGTTCTGTCATTTTTCTGTCCTTTAATTTAAAGCAAGAGCTCTCTTTCTTCTCTGTTTCCACCAGCACTGTAAGTAGGGGAACCAGAAGGGTTTTGAAGTTTGCTTCACGTGGTCCTTCTGGCAGCAGTTCCCAACAGGGGTTGGGGCTGGTTTTGTCCGTGCAGACCCCAGGAGTGCGTGTGCCTGTCCGGCACCAGAGCACCCGATGCCAAAGGGCCTCTCTGGGGTTTGGATAGTCCAGCAAACTGCTTAAACACCAGGACTTAGCATCTTCAGAAGGACCCTAAAGCAATGCACATCCAGCTTTATGGACTTTCCAAGGAAGTTAGTGCAGTCAGAAGGATGATTTGTTTGTTGTCCATTAATTCTCCTGGCAGGAGCATGACCCAGCTGGCAGTGGTGGCTCCTGCTCAAGGCTGAACCCTCCTGTGAGCTCTGTGTGTTCCTCCACGAGGCTCCTACCAGCCCTCATTCCTTATCTGTGTCCCAGAGGCTTCCCTGATAACCCAGCCCTGGCAAAGAACCCCCCTGCTTCCCCCCTGCAAGCATTGTGATACCTGGAGTTTATCTCCTGGATGGGGCTGGAGGACTGTGCTGGGAACTTTTAGCTTTGTGGGAGTTGATCTGTTTTCCCTGGGTTGGCAGTGCCATCCCGGGGGGGATGCAGCCTCCTTGCAGCTCTCACAGATGTTGGTGTGTGGTAATGTTTCATTCCAGCTGGTGGAAATGCCTGTGGTGGCCACGTGGTGTTACTGGAGAATCTTGGAATGGTTTGAGTGGGAAGAGACTTTCAAGCTCATCTCATGCCAACCCCCTGCCATGAGCAGGAACACCTTTCACAAGTCCAGGTTGCTCCAAGGCCCAAATGCAGCAGAAAATGCTGCTGATCTTTCCAGCATCTTGGTTTCTTTTTACTGACCCGTCTGAAAGAGCCCATTGTGGTGGGGGCCGGGGTGTCCCCAACAAAGCTCCTTCCTGACCTTTGCTTTTTCCCTACTCAGACAACACCCATGTTGTTATTAGTGCTTCAAAAAATGTTCTTCTACAAGAAGAGATGCAATTCATGGTGATGATAGGTCACAGGAAAGACCTATTAGATCATCTTATCCAGTGCCCCTCCCAGTGCCCATCTCCCGGGAAAACTGCTTCTGGCTGAATGCAGGTCAAGGATCACCCTGAGCAAAGTACCCCACAACACCAGGCCTGCTCTGGGACTGTCTCTAACAGGGCACAGCCCCAGAATTCGATTTGGGCAGCAACACCCTGCTTACCAGTGGGACCAGTACCCCCTACTCCCGACTCCTGGTGCAGGGAACCCCCTGCCACCAGTGGGAATGGCACAGGAGCCGCCTGGGGACCCAGGTGGGTGGTGGCAGTGAGGCAGAGCAACGTGGAGCCCCTGTGCCCATCGTGGCACATGGCAGAACCAAGCACCCCCTTTGGTATCCCAGGGGGGGGCACTGGTGAGGGGCTCGGGCACTGCTGCCAACCCCATGCCCATCCCTGCTCCTCCTGCCGCCCCGCATCCCCCATGCTCCCACCCCTGATGTTTCCCTCTCTCTTCCCTTCCCAGTGCTCCACGACGTGTGGAAACGGGACCCAGAGGCGCCCTGTGGAGTGCAGCAACAGCACGGGGGCGGGCTGCGACCCCGCGGAGAGGCCCAGCGCGGAGGCTCCCTGCTCCCGGCCGCCCTGCCGGCACCCCGACAGCGCAGAC
The DNA here is from genome assembly GCA_036023395.1 of Myiotriccus ornatus. Lineage (NCBI taxonomy): Eukaryota > Metazoa > Chordata > Aves > Passeriformes > Tyrannidae > Myiotriccus > Myiotriccus ornatus. The sequence continues at coordinate 1,064,008 of JAYRBT010000018.1, read as the reverse complement.
GGCTCTGGCAGCGGCTCCTCCAGCAGGGAGCTGTTTAACGAGATCCATTACATCCCCAGCAACCACATCGCTAAGTTTAACCCCCTCGTCCCAAGCATCCCTGAGTCCAACGATGTCAATGTGATCCCTGAGCAGGACTTCCCAGCCAGCAAGGGAAACGTCTTCGTGGATGATTTTTACTATGATTATAATTTTATCAACTTCCACGAGGATCTGTCCTACTATCCCTTCACGGAGAAGGAGACCAAAGGTGAGGAGGCAAAGCCAGAGCTGAGCAACAACGACGTGGAGGGGCCCTGGGAGATGCCCACTGCTGTCCTGCTCACCACCGAGCTGGGAGGAGAGAGCGAGCACCATCTGGGCGCCAAGGCCTCCGCTCCTGTGGATGAAGGGGAGATGGAGCCTGGGGATTTAGCCAGGAATGACTTCCTGAGCGTAGTCCCCGAGGATGCAGGATCAGCCACTCCCAAATACACCATCCCTGGGTTCATGGGTGAGGAGGAGGACACAGTGCTGGTGCCCCGTTCCGAGGACCACTCACCCACCCGGAGCACCACGAGTCACAGCTCTGCCAACAGCCACGACCACCCGGCCCTGGATGAGCTCCACGGGGCTGTGCTGCCAAGGACAGGTCCTGGGCAGGATGCTCCAGCCCATGGCTTCGCTCCATGGGGTCCCCACCCAGCTGATCCCCCCCCTCCACTGCCCACAGACTGGGCCAGTGCCCGAGTGGATGTATCCGACATTCCTGGAGCGCTGGGGAGCCGCAGCGAGGGCCGTGCGGGCACAGCGGGGCCGGGGCACCGCGGCAGGGAGGGGCACGGCGGGGCTGCATCTGCGGGGACAGGCCACGAGGACTCCAGGGAAACGGGTCTTGTCCTCACTGGTGACACTAACGGTGACACCACGGAGCAGGACGGGGGGGCAGAAGTGCCAGAGTGGGTGGTGGGCACACAGGCAGTGTCAGCAGATGGTAGTGATGAGCATCCCCGTGGGACAGAGAGGGAAGATCTTTCCTTCCCCACCCTGCAGGGACCGGGGTGGGAGATGGGATGGAGTGCTGGCAGCACCCATCCTGCTGTGAGTCCCTCTCCCGTGGGTGCTGTCGGGGGTCCCACGGGGCAGGCAGGGCACCAGCCAGAGCTCCACACCCCCACATCCCTGAGCTCAGCCCCCTGGGTGGCCACTACAGCCCTTCCCACAGCAGTGTCCTTGTCCCCTGCCATGCCCGGACCAGCCACTCAGCTCAGCTCCAGCAGCCTCACCCAGCAGGATGCCCTGGCCCCAGCCATGCCCACGGCCCCAGCTCACAGCCCAGCTGCACACCCAGTGGGGGCATCCCCCTCCGAGGCCCCCCCGGAATGGTGGACCCTGGGGATGTCCCACCACCCGGAGCCGGCATCGCCCCGTGCTGAACAGACCTCCCACGGGACCCCACTCAGCATCACCGTGCCAGGGGAGCCCTGGGCACCCCCAGGGACATTTGCCTTCAGTGACGGGGGGCACAAGTGGCCCCAGCCCTCCCCTGCCCCCCCACCACTCTGGGAGAAGAGGATGGAGGAGGAAGAGGCAGCTTCGCTTCCACCGTCACCCACCGCGGCAGCCACTGCCATGCCCAGTTGGGAAGTTGGGAACTGGAGCGAGGTAAGTGTTGAGTCCCATTAACATGGAATGGGGCATGTGGGAGGGTTTTCCCTGAGGGCTGCCTGGCGTGGCACTGCTCAGAGAGGAGCAGCCTTCGGGACAGCTCCTCTTCCCACATCGTCCCAGAGCCCTGCCTGCACGCAGCCCAGTTTAACCAGCACCGCTCCCATCGCCCGTGGAGGAGCTGAGCCCACAGGGACCTTTCTGCCGGGCCGCCCTGCCCCATCCTCGGCCAGATCCACCCGGGGGGTGGGTGGCAGGTGCAGAGGAGCAGGTTGCCCCTGTGTTGCAGTGCTCGGCCACCTGCGGCGTGGGCGCGATCTGGAGGACCGTGCGCTGCAGCAGCGGCAGCGACGACGGCTGTGCCTTGGCCGACAGACCCGTCCCGGCCCGGAGGTGCTCCCTGAGACCCTGCTCCTCGTGGCGTGTGGGCAACTGGAGCAAGGTACACAGGGAGGGAGGCCCCAAAAACCCCTCGGGGCAAGGCAGGTGTGGGGTCACCACTGCTCTCGGGGGGGGCTCTTGCCCCACGGCTCACAAAGGCAGAGGGTGAGGGTTTGCACTTGCCACGGAGTTTAAACTACTTCATCCCACAATATTTCCATTTTTCCTGCTCTTGGGCCAGGAATTTGCAGAAGCTAAATAAAAAGTGGTTTGAAAGGTCAGGTTGGGTGGGCTCCTGGACAACCTGGCCCTTTCCCCAGCGTGATGCTCGTGTCCTTTCCCAGTGCTCCAAGAACTGTGGTGAGGGGACGAAGGTTCGGGATGTTCACTGTGTGGACACCAGAGACCAGCGGCTGCTGCGGCCCTTCCACTGCCAGGCTGTGCTGCACAAACCCCCAGCACAGCTGCCCTGCCACAGCCCGCCCTGCCTGGACTGGTACACGTCCTCCTGGAGAGAGGTAGGGGCTGGGCAGGGGGCTGAGCAAATCCCACCCCCTGCCTTGGGCAGGGACACCTCCCACTGTTCCAGGTCGCTCCAAGCCCCATCCAACCTGGGCTTGGACACTTCCAGGGATCCAGGGGCAGCCACAGCTTCTCTGGGCAACCTGTGCCAGGACGTCAGCACCCTCACAGGGGAGAATTCCTTCCCAATATCCTGTCTAACCCTGGAAGCCATTCCCCCTTGTCCTGTCCCTCCATCCCTTGTCCCCAGTCCCTCTCCAGCTCTCCTGGAGCCCCTTCAGGCACTGGCAGGGGCTCTCAGCTCTCCCTGGAGCCTTCTCTTCTGCAGGTGAACCCCCCCAGCTCTCCCAGCCGGTCCCCAGGGCAGAGGGGCTCCAGCCCTGGGATGCTGACGGTGCATTCCATGGTTTGTGTCCCGGCAGTGCTCGGAGTCGTGCGGTGGAGGGGAGCAGGAGCGGCTGGTGACGTGTCCGGAGCTCGGGCGCTGCGAGGAGACGTCGCGGCCCAACACGACCCGGCCCTGCAACACACACCCCTGCACCACCTGGGTGGTGGGCTCCTGGGGGCAGGTGAGGGGGTCCTGGGGCAGGTGAGGGGCTCCTGGGGCAGGTGAGCAGGCATGGGCTCCCCTCCATGGGATCTGCATGAAACACGAGGAACGGGATGGGAGGAAGCCCAACCCTCCAAACCAACTGGGGGGCTGCTGCCACGACCACCTCCCGGGCCCTGGGGTGGCCCTGGGGTGGCCCTGAGGGGCACAGGGAGGGGTGCCCCCGGCTTGACAGGTCCCTGCTCCCGCAGTGCTCGGCTCCCTGCGGAGGGGGCATCCAGAGGCGCCAGGTCAAGTGCATCAACACCAAGACAGGGGTGGCCGAGGAGGACAGCAGCCTGTGTGACCACGAGCCCTGGCCCGAGAGCACCCAGAAGTGCAACCCCCAGGAGTGTGACAGCTCCGAGCCGGGTAAGCGAGCGGTGCCTGTGCTGACACTGAGTGGTGTGTCCTTAGGGTGGTTGTGCTCCCCGGGAGCTTGAGCAGCTCTTGGGATAAATGCTGAGTTTTGAGGGCATGGTGGTGATCTTGGGGATTGGTGGGGGAACCACCCAGGCTCCCAGTTAAGGACTCTTAAGAACTGTAGGAACAAAACCCGTCCTGGGTCCTGTAATCAGGGATGGTTTTTCTAGCCAAGTTTAGCCTCATTCTTTATGTTTCTCCCCACTTTTCCCTTCCCATCCCCTGGGATGGTTTATGGGAGGATGCCAGAAGTGGGGACAGACCAGCTCCACCCCGTTCATTTTTTCAGGGCAGGTCATGCCCTGTGCTGTTCTGCTCCTGGGAAGGGACCCCAGGAAGTGCTGTGCAGCCAGTGCTGGTGCAGGGTGGGATGGGCTGAGTGCTGGGAGGATCCAGGGGTCGGGGCACAGGGAAGGGTGAGGGGCACAGGGTGCTCATGGTGCAGCCAGAGACCTGGAGCTGCTGCAGCAAGGAGGGATCAGGGAGGATGGAAAACCAGTCCGAGAAACAGTGTGGGAACTCTGTGGGGAGATGAAGGGGGTGTTTCATACATGGATTGTGTAAGGCTGGCTTGGCTAATCGATAATTAAGTGGGAATGTTATAACTATCTCTGAATGTCCGGAGCATCCGTCTCTCCGGGGCCGAGCGGGGACTTTACTGGCACAGATGGGGACTGGGATGTGCTTGTCGGATGCAGAAGTGTCACTGAGCACTGGGACAACCAGCAGCCACCCCAGGGACCCTGGTGAGGGTGTGGGGTGACGGGACCTGGTTCAGGGGCAGTGTGGCACAGGAAAAGGAAGGCAGAAGGAAATACCCAGTGATGGAGCTCTCGAAAAGCTGTTTGGTGGTAAAGTCCCAGAACACAGAACTTTGGAAACAAGCTGGGCCAGCATTATCAAATCAGATAAAAGGCCAGTTCTCCAGCCTCTTCAGGTGTGTCTGAGCAGGTGCCTGAGAGAGACAGCCCCATTTCAACCCACTTTTCATTTACCTGCCCTGGCTGCAGCCACAGTGCTCGGCCACACCACAGCACTCACTTGCCTTCTCCTGCCCCCTTCACTCACAGAGGTACATCCCATGGCACCAGGCAGTTCCCTGCGAGCCAGAAATCAGGGGCTGCAAGGGTTAATGGCACTTAAAGGAAAAGCATTATAAGGAGGGATTGGATGTCATTGGTATGAGCATGTCAGTCATTTATCAGCTTTATCTTTTTAATGTGTCTGTGCAAAAAAAAAGCTCTTTGTCTGCCCAGAAAGTAATGTTGGCCCCTCAGGAGGTCTGCTGAACAAAGAGAGGGCTGATGGTGGCTGATGCCCAGGGTGCAGGAGCTGGATCCATGGCTGCTCCACACCTCAGGACAGGTCCCCTCTGCAGCCTGGGACACCCATTCTCACCCTTCCAGCTCTTGTGTTTGTCCCGTGTCCAGCATGTTCCTCCTGACTCCCACTGCAGGGAGGGCAGGAGCGTTGGCTTTGGTTCACTGGGATCTGGGCACTGGCACCACTGGCCATCGGGCTGTTTTTAGGCATTAAACAGCTCCTTTTTGGAGCCTTTGCAGGGCCATGGGGCTCTTCAGCCTTTAGGAAATGATTAGTCAGCCTTGCTGAAGAAATGATGTGCGGTTCCGGCTATTTTTATAAAGGGAACATTTCCGTGCCGGGCTTGGTGATGAGAGCCATGGAGCCAAGGCTGGACCAGAATAACCACTGAGATGTGTAGGAAGCACACAAATAAATGTTAAAATCCTGGATCAAAAATGACATAAACACTCTGGCTGCAGCCCAGGGCAGGAAACGCCTCTTGGAAATACAAACGTTTCCAGCCAAAGCATGAAGGGGAACAAAACTTTCACATGGCAGGAAATCCCAGATGTGTAAATCCACAGGCTCCCAGAAAGGCATGAACGTAACTCCAGCCCTTTCCTGTGTTTTAAAGGATCCTTACTGCACAAGATGGATGCAGGCTGGAGCGATCCGTGTTTTCCTTAGGAGCACAGGGAGCCTCTCCCTCCTCTGGCACGGGGTGCTCCGGTACCACAGAGCCATGGCTGGGTCTGTGAGTGGTTGTGTCCTCACTGGACACAGAGATGCCGATAACCCCAGTAGGGTTTAAATGTTCAAACCATTATCAGATGGATTTTGAGCCGAGATGGAACAAATGAAGCACAAACAAACATCTCACAGCAATCGGCTCCTCAATTAAAGGAGGTCGGGATTAATTAGAACCAGAGTCCTGTGCTTCTGCCAGGTTATAAATTAATTGAAGATTACACCAAGGTTATTTTTGAATGTGCCTGTTGCCTTCCAGCTGCAGCCAGCTGTGAGTGTGTCCTTAGATGGCTCCTGGGGACCATCAGAGCCCGTGGGCACCCCGATGCCTCCGTGGGATGTTCCAGAGGCTGGGGACGTTTATCTGGGAATTGTTGACAGCGTCTTGGAAAGGAGCTGAGCCCCAGGCCCCACGTGAGGGCTTGGAGAAACTAGCAGCAGTTTATCCAGCAGATCAAATAGATTTAACCCAGAAAAGCAGGAATTGCTGTATATGGGAGGAGGAAGCCAAGGGGTGGATGGAGCTGGTCACTCTGCTGGTGTGGGGTGATGGCTGTGCCAGGACAGTGGCTTTTGGACAGACCCCGGTGATGGTGACACAGCCCTGCTTGGGACAGAGCACAGGCAGCCCCTGGGGGGCTCATTGTGCTCATGTCATAAAATAAATGATTTCCCTCGTGCCCATCCTCTGGATCCAGTCCTGGGGGAAGTCTGTGAGCTCCCCAGATTGGCTCCAAGCAGGTGTCAGGCAGGTGATGGGGCCAGCTCTTGGCTCCAGCCAAGCCACCGCTGTTCCACAGGTGTCTCAGCTTGGAATACCGAAGGGATGAGGTAGAGCCTTCAGCTGGCTCAAGGACAAGTGTGTGTACACTGGTGCAGTTCCTCTGGGAACGGGACAGAGCAGGGGCTGGAGCTCAGCCTGTGTCCCTAGGCAGGGGTGAGGGGACACCGGGCTCCTTACCCAGGGCTGCCTGTCCTTCTGGTTGCCTCAAGATTAATTGGCAATTAAACGTTGTGTTCCTGCTTGCTCTGAGTTAGGAAACGGAATTGTTCGTGGTTCTGCGTGTCGCTGAGTTTGTCCACAAGGGATCCATATGGGAAATAATTGCAGCAAATTCCAATTTTCTCTGTCACTGAGCGTGGAAGTCCCTATCCGAGGGGCAAGGCAGGGAGGTGCTGCTGAGCAAGGCATTGAGGGCAATTAATTTACTGCTAATTAACAACAGGAGGCAGTGGGAAAGGGATGCTTGGGAAAGGACTCCCTGTTTTGATTAAATGTGGGAGAAAGATGTTGTCCACAGCAGGACTGATACCTGAGAACTGGGGGGGGTTGTGGTTTTCTCCCAGTTTTCCCAGCTTGGTCGTGTCAGTGCCAGTCTGTGCAGGCAAAGCTGGCACGGGGGGTGCATCCCATGCATCCCATCGTGCTGACCAGGGACCACAGGGGAGGGCACCACGGCCCAGGAGCAGGACCCTGGGATAATACTTGTTAAATTCGGCCCTGGCTTTGAGAGCATCCCGAAGGCCAGAGGTCAGCAGCCTAATTCCCTGGATTTGCTAGCTCAGCTCGAAGCTCAACCTTTCCTTGTTTTTACAAAACCTGTTCCAGGAAGTTTATTTTTCCCTAGAATAGAAGTAAAGGCTTAGGTCTGGGTGGCAGAAGCTTAAATGAAATTTAAAGCGACTTTCACGCTGACCTTAAAAAAACAACCCCCAAAAAAGTGGGGGTTTTCACTCTCTAATGTGCTGACTTAGCCTGGATTTTTAAAGCCCTGCTTTAAGCTATTTCTTTAGCCTAAAATTTGGCATAGGCTTATGGTGTGTGTGTCCAAATGAAGTGTGAGGATTATATAAAAAAATTGTTAATAGAAAAAAATAACAGTAAAAGGATTAAATGGAAATGGAAATCAGGCCCTCTCTGAAGAGCTGACAAATCAAGTGCTTATTACAGCTTCCCTTGCCCAAGACCGAACTCCAGGGTGGAATCAGGAGCCCAGCCAAGACTGTCAGACCTGAGCTTGACCCCACACACATCCCACCCTGAGACGCTGCCTCAGCCCCGATCTGGAAAAGTGATGAGAACTCAGCAACTCAGCGGCTCCCATTGACTCCACCGAGTTCTGGAAGCGTTTGGACAACGCTCTCAGGCTCAGGGTGGGATTGTTGGGGTGTCCTGTGCAGGGCCACGAGTTGGGCTCGATGATCCCTGTGGGTCTCGTCCAGTTTGGGTATTCTGTGATCCCATGAGTTCATTTTGCTTTGGACCCAGAACCCCGCTGGGGTCTCCTGTAAGGTCAGCAGAGCCTCCAGCCAAGGGAGGTGGCTCTCCTCCACCCTCTCCAAGCCCATCCCGGCTGTTTCCACAGTAACCTCATTCCTGTGCCGATAAGGTGGTGCACAAAGGGCAGTCGCTCCCAGCGGGACGGGCTCTTTGTGCCTGGGCAGTGCAGGGACGGGAATTTCCCTCCCGTGCCCAGGGTGCTGACCCGCGGGACAGGGACCAGGAGAGAGCTGCACCAGTCCTGGAAAGCGACCTCCCTCTGTGAGCTCCAGCAGCACGCAGGGCTCTTTCAAGGGAAGGCAGGAGGCAGCTTGGTTGGGATCCATAAATAACTTCCTAGGAAGCTGCGATAAGTGGAGTGAGCAGGAGAGAGGGCTAAAAATACCGAGGGGCTCCTGGGGGTCTGCCTGGGCTGGGCACCCCTGGGCAGCGATGGGGACATTCCCACCCATCCGTGGGGTGTTTTTAGCTGGGTCCCCCTCGCCCTGGGGCTGTGCTGCAGTTACACCTGAGCACACCAGCCCTGCCCCTGCCTGCCAGGAGCCACCGCTCTGTTCTCCAGCTCTCCTGCTCGGTGTCGCTTCCAAACCCAGCAACAACCCACACAGCGAGTTTGTGATGCCTGGAGGGATTGAAAGGATGTGTGGATGTGGCACTGGGGACGTGGTTCAGTGGTGGCCTTGGCAGTGCTGGGGGGATGGATGGACTCTATGGTCTTGCAGGGCTTTTCCAAGCCTAGTGATTCTGGGGGTCTGAGTCTGTAAATCCCATGGGAAGCACAGGTTGGGCAGGGGTGTTGCCCAGTGGTGAGGAGTAAATGAATTACCAAATCCTGTGCGTGGGGACGGCCGGGATCAGTAGGCTAGACCTGGGCAATGGGGTGTTTTAAGGTGCAGCTTGGTTGGTCCACCCCAGTATTGCCATCACCAGCCATGGGGGATTCTCCAGGGTGATTCCCTGGCCCTTGCTGGGCTGTGCAGAGATTTCTTATCCGCTCTGCTCAACCAGCAGGGAAGATCCACATTGTCCCAGGCCCCGGGGGTTGGAGCAAGCCCCCAGGCTGGGGGTGATGTGAAGCCAGGACCCACTCGGTCCCACTGTGTTGGCGCGGGTGATCAATGGCTTGGGGGGGCACAGGGACACTCCTGCCGGGCACAGAGAGCTGCAGCTCGGGAGGAAGAGAGGAAATACCTCAGCTGAAACAGAAAATTAATTTTAGAGCAGTGGAGTGACCTCCTCACTGCTGGGCTGGGGGAGGGGGCTGTGGCTGAAATCCCAAATGGGGGGAAAAGCCTCTGCTCTGCTTCTGCCGCGTCCTTCGCGTCGGCCGCTGGGGTCGGCTCGTCCCGTGGGAATCGGGGCAGCAGCCTTTCCCTCGGCACAGCCTTTGTTCCCAGAGGGGACACGGCGAGGGGCAGTGGTCAGTGAGGGCTCCCTGGCTCGGTCCTGGTGTTTCCTGAGCACAGAAGGGTCCTGAGAAAGAGAAAAGCCCCAGTTCTGCCCCTGCTCGGTGTGGTCCTGGGGGAGGGTGCCTGGGGAGGGGCAGTGGGAGGGGACCGGGGGGTGCCGGCCCAGGGGAGCATCAGCTCTGCCCTTTTCCAGAGAAAAGCTGTCATTTATTTAAGTTATTTGTACAGGAGGCAAAATCAGACAGAGCTGATGTAATTTAAGGGAGTCTTGCCCAACTGGGTGAGATGCTGCAGGCTCAGGGAGGCGAGTGCTTGTGTCGAGATACAGCAGAAAGGGAGGAAATTAAAATCAAAGCAGCTATATACGCTTATAAACCATGTGTGTTTGGTGATGGGTCTCTGCTGCTGTGGCTGAGTTGAGGTGCAGCCTGGCTGAGCCTGGTGTGGCTGGTGGTGGAGCTGGGAGCTGCTGATGGTGCAGGAGAGGGCTGTCCCCTCCTTGCCACATCCCCACATCATCTCATGGGATGTATGGCCCATGCTGTCCCATGGGATGCACAGGGAAGCAGGTGTGAGGGTGTTTTGGGGGGGTGGGATGTTCCACCCTCTCACACCCCAAGGACAAGGTCTCTTTGGGGCAGCACTCGAGTCTCCCCCTCTGTGAACTCAACCCCCCCTGACCTGGCCCTCCTGGTCCTGGACTGTTTGCAGAGAGGAAACAGCTCCTGCAAAGTTTGCTCAGCCTGTGGGTGACTCAGTGAGGTGGCCGGGCTGTGGCCACCACGGCCACTGCTGCAGCTGCCCGGGCACTGCCCCCAAGCAGAGCCAGGGGCTGGTGCTGGAGCAGCGGTTCCCAAAACAAAGCCTGTCCTTGGAGCAGCAGCAGAGTTGTTTTGGGGTCTGCAGGACATCTGCAGGAAGCGAACCAGCTGATGCAGGTTCTTGAAATAACCTAAACAATGCCCAGAAAAAGGAATTCTGGCCTTTCTGCTGTTCTGCTGGCTCTGGGGGGTTGGGGAGGGGAGGAGGTGTCAGTGTGGGGAGGTTTGTGTCCCTGGACCTCAGCCCTGCTCCATGGGAATGATGCTTCCCTGGGAGGATGCTGTGGAGCTGCAGGGAGCTGCACAGGTGTTGTTGATGCTGGGAATGAGGAATACCGAGGTGCAGGTGGGCTCTGGGTTTGGGGAGCTCTGTCTGTGCCTGTGCCCGCTCCCGCAGAATCCTCGAGTGGGTTGGGTTGGGAGGGACCTTAAAAACCACGTTGTTCACATCAACACCTGCTAACGCGGTGACACCGGCACTGACACTGTCCTTGTCCCCTCCCTCCCCTCCAGGTGTCCCCTGCGAGCGCGACCGCCTGACCTTCGGCTTCTGCCAGACCCTGCGGCTGCTGGGCCGGTGCCACCTGCCCACGGTGCATCTGCAGTGCTGCCGGAGCTGCCGCCGGCAGGGGCTGCCCGGCCGGGACCGCGGGGACGAGCGGCTGTCCCGCAGGTGACAGGAGCGCTGCCGGCCCGCGGCAGCTCCCGGGGGCTCCCGGGCACAGCCGGGACGGGCGGCCCTGCCTCGTCCCGCGGCAGCTCCGCCACACCCGGGGCAGCCCCGGTTTCTTTAGTTGTGCCACTCTGTAACGGTGCTCAAACCATCGGATCGGGCAGGTCTGGGGTCGGGTCCTGCCGGGACCCCCGTCGGGGTCACTGGCCTGGGTGCCCAGCGGGGAAGCATTTTGGGGAAGGGAACCGAACGCAGCAAAATTTCGGGGGACACCTCCCAGAAATGCTTATGGTGCTATCTTTGACCTTTTCAGCCTCTTGAAGGTGTTGGCTGGCCAGCACAAACCTTGACTTTTTTTACTGATTTTGTATCTCTGAAGTGAGCATCCCGCATTCCACCGGCTCTGCTGACCCTTTGGGATAGGGATTCTCTTTTTCCTTGAGGGACTTGAAGCTGGCAACCCATTCCTGTAATTTTCATTAAAATGTTTACGAAACTAAATACATTTAATGTAAGAAATGGAGACAGGGCAGAGGAGTCAAGTTTTGGCTTCAGTCAGGGCTGTGCTGGGCTCCATACCCCGTGTCCCCACTGCTGGCTTTCTCTGCCAAAGCCACTGCCCGTGTCACTCTGGAGCAGAGGGGATCATCAGGGACACCAAGGTTTGGAGTCCAGCAGCACATTCCCTTGCATGTACTTGGGAAGCAGAGGGAAGCTGCTCTGGCCGTGGTGGTGAGCAGCACATCCCCTGCCTCGTGGGCAGCCAAGTGCTAACCCCTGGATTTTTGTATGTGTAGCAGTGTAATGGTTGGTTAAGGTGTTTTCCTGTGTTCTTACAAGCTAAACCCCTTTCTCCCTGCTTATCTAGAGTCACCTCTGTTAAGGTTAGCTGATTTTTAACTAGAATATCCAGCATTGTACGAGGTACAGCTCCTTTCCCGGAGCAGCGTGTGGGAATCCCTCCCTGTCTTGGGAAGGGTTTGCTGGTAGGTTGGTCCCTGGAGAAGGGCAGGGGCATTCAGGTAGGAATTCCTTCCCCTATTACTCTTCAGGCTGTGGAGGATGCCCAAAAGCTGGGGGATCATGAAGGTAACTCTGTCACTGAGCAGGGCCAGGCTGGACCCATCCCCGGTCACAGCTCCAGGTGCGTTTCACCACCTGTCAGGAGCAACAATCAGTCCCTAAACGGGAAATTCCTGTGTGAGATCTGTATGTAAAACACACCCATGACTTCACCAGCTGTGTTTTGTTCCTTTCCAACATGGTGTAAATTTTTCATGTTCCAAGAGCTTGTGTTCAGGCCTGGTTTCCTTCTCCCCACTCCCTCCATCCACGCTTCCGTCCCCTGCCAGGTTTGCGAAGGGAGAACCCCTGTGTTGGGGTCTCATGGCCACAGCTCACGAGTGTGTTAAATTAAACACTTACTGAAGGAAACAGGTGGGTTTCGCAGTTTCTCTTCCTCGGGGAATTTCGAGGGGGTTTTCAGTTGATTGGGGGTGGTTTAGGCCCTGGCAGCAGGAAGGGGGATCTGTTTGCATCCGAAAATCATTTCCAGCGGCCTTCTGCAACTGGGATTTGTTGATTAAAATGTGAGCTGGCTCGATGGGGTGAATCAGTTCTGCAAATCAGTTCATTCCAGGGGTACCCAGCCAGGTGAGCCCCTCCTGCAGTGCCTGTCCATGTGCAGGGGCCCATCCACAGCTGGGATGAGGGCACGGGATGATCCTCCCCATGGGAGACTCAGCCAAACCACTGCACCAGTGCATGGCAGAGCCCAGTGCCCACCAGCACCTCGTGTCCCACCAGCACCTCGTGTCCATGTGGTCCTGGCAAGGCTGTGTCTCTTTGGCACAGGGAATTGCAGCAGTCAGGGGGACCCTTTTCCTTTCAACCAGAAACCTTCCTTTTCAGCCCCAAATCCTTTCCTTTTCAACCCCAACTCCTGTGTGTCTCCAGAAGGGCTGACCCTGCCGGGCTGGGAGCCCTGGGGTTTGCTGTGACCTCCAGCTGTCACAACACAGCCCTGGGCCGGGTGTCCCTCTGGGAAGGGCTGAGCCTGTTCCCAAGCTCAGATCAGGAGCAGCAGGATTGGATTTAATGCAAACCAAAAGCACGGCACCCTGAACCCAGCAGTGCCAACCTGTGGAGGTGTCAGGTGGGCACTGAGGCTGGAGGAGTCTGTTGGAAGGGCATTTTGTCTAATTTGTAGCCACATAACAAGCCAGGCCTCCCAGCAGCACAGAAACTGCATTATCAGTGATGATAACACACGTCTTGCTTCATTTTCTTTCAATGAGACACTTACAGGGAGTTTCTCTGCAGAGAGACTCTTAACAAGGAGCTGGAATGACAGGACAAGGGGGAATGGCTTCCCACTGACAGAGGGAAGGGTTGGATGGGATGTAGAAATGCCTTTTTTTCTTCTTTTAAAGATGCTTTTATTGTCTCAACAGAAGCAGGATGTTATTCAGACACAGCTGCTGCAGTGGGGGGAAAGGGAAGGAGGAAAGGGCTTATGGATCAAATGATGTTTGAAATAGGGTCATGGAATGGTTTGGGTTGGAGGGAACTTAAG
>JAYRBT010000018.1:985869-1003159 GCA_036023395.1 Myiotriccus ornatus | reverse complement strand
GATGGGATGGGATGGGATGGGATGGGATGGGATCGGGATGGGATGGGATGGGATGGGATGGGGATGGGATGGGGTGCGATGGGATGGGATGGGATGGGATGGGATGGGATGGGATGGGATGGGATGGGATGGGATGGGAAGGGATGGGATGGGGATCGGGATGGGGATCGGGATGGGATGGGATGGGATGGGATGAGATCGGGATGGGATGGGGATGGGATCGGGCCGGAACCCCGACCCTGCCAACCCTGCCGCTCCCCGGCCCGCAGGCGCGGGGCTCTCCCGGGGAAGCTCCTTCGCCCCCGTCCCGCCCCGGCGCTATCGCGGAGCCGCAGCCGCGGGAGCCGCCCCGGCCCCGATAGCCGGGCTGGGAGCGCTGGGAGCGGCACCCGGGCACTGCTCCCCGCTGGCTCCGTGCCCCTGCCACGGGCATGACCTGTGCCACGGCCACCGCGCTCGCCCCGTGCTCTGCTCCGCTCCAGAACCCCCCGGCACGGTTTGTCCACCTCTTCGGGGTGTGCTTTTCCTCCTTCCCCCTCTGTCACATAACACCGAACAGAGAAAAGCTGGGAACATTCCCTTCATCCCGTTCATTTCACTGCCAGCTCCCAGATTTTGTCTGAAGTTAATAAATTTATGTCTTTCCCGTAACAACTGAATGGTCTCTGACGCTATGATAGACATGAGCTGGTAAAAACAGCACGTTCCAATTTACCATCCTTTCCTCCTTGGCCCCTGTTTACCAGGCCATATAAATAACAGAGATGTAAGTATGGATCAAACAGTGTCCCAGGTTATATCCTCACCAAGTCCACACACGGTTTCACAGGCTGCTGTGGGATAACCACAAAACTGCCAGGAACTGTGCAGTGATTTGGATTTACACAGAACATTGACATTTTTCCTCGTTGGCCTCCAGCATCTTTAGCTTGTAAAACACAGACAGAATTCCTCCCCTTCAAGGCTGAAAACTGACAGGAGCAATGTCTCAATTTGCAGGGTGACAAGAGTCTCAGTGAAGGGTGACATCAGCTAAAAATCATAAAAACAGTAGCCAGAGCATAAATATTTAATAAAATCTTTCTGACTCTAGAGACTAGAAATGAATGCAGAGGAAACACAAACCCGTAGCCCAGGATTTCTCTTCCCATCACATTTTACACGGCCCATCAGTACGACATTCTTGCAAGTATCAAGGAAATAAAGCAAAACAGTTACATTGCATGGGCAAGCAAAATTGGGATGTGCTCCACAAGGTGTGTCCAAGTCCTTCCTTTGCAAAACATCCTTGTTTGCTTCCAAACAAAGGGGACTTGGCAGCAGTCTGGCCCCTCACTGAGCACCTGCTGCCCCTGTGCTCCTTCCCGTTCCTCCACTCCAGGATCTCCGTACCAGGAACCTCCGATGCAAAGCTGAAATGTCGTGGCCTTGGTGTGACCAACTCGTTGAGTGTCCTTGAGCATCCTCATGGGACTCTGTGACACTGTTCTCCAGATGAACTAGCTCAATGCCACAATTATTTTTCCAGAAAAACTGTCTTCCCGTGACCCCTCACCTCACTCCCACTCCCAGCAGCCTGGGCAGCTCCACCATCTCCCCTTCTCCTCGGGGTCAGTTTTTGGCTGGATCTGCTCCTGGCTCAGGCTCAGCCCGTGCCTGGCCCAAGGAAGCAGCAACAGTGACCCAGGGAAGGAAGGAGCAGGAGGAGGGAAACCCTCCACACTCACCCCCCTTCCCTTTGGCTGTTCCAGACCGCAGGCCCAGTCGCTGTCCTGCCGCCGGGCTGGTGGGACCTGTGCCCACTCCTCCTCCTCATCCACTCCCTCCGGTCCCTCTTCCCAGCGGGCTCGATGCTCTCCAGCTGCAGCAATCCAGCCAGCCCTGAGCGCCCTGGGCTCCAGCGCTGGGCAGAGCAGAGTTTGGGGAGGGGGACACGTGCTGTGGAAGGGCTTCTGCAGCTCACTGCTCACCCCCGAGGTTTGACACCAGTCAACTTCGCCCAGAGCTGATCTGTCTCTTCCTGCCGCCCTTGGCTGACACCACTCGTGCTTTGGGAGATTTCTGATCCGCTCCTGAGACATCCAGGCCTCCTGACACATTCAGAAGTAATGAAAAATGGCAGCTGGGGTGAATCCAAGGTGGAAGGTGACACCAACACCAAAGTGAGGGCTGTTCCAGCTACAGAGCAACTCCAGGGAAAACAAAGGATTGAACAGGTATTGCCAAAACAGGTTTTGTGCTGCCAGAACCAAGATGCTCCAACCTAGAACAGAATCCATGGGGACGTGGAAAATGGACACAGGGTCACCACAATCCAGCAAGAGACCACAAAAGAAAACATTCAGCACTTTGAAATAGGATGTTGTACTTCCCAATAACACATGAAATAGGAATAAATGATCCAGCTGCAGATGCACTGCTTGAGTTCAAGACATTCAAGGTTCAGTAACACCTGTGGCTGAGCCTGCCCTGGTCACAGGAGTTGGTTCTGGGGACACAGCCTGGCCCAGCCCCTCTGCCAAGGAACAGGGAACTCACCCTTGAGACAACAAGAGAAATAAAACCTGTGCATTAAAACTCTGCTTCTTTCCAGAAGGGTTTGACATCTCTAGGAAGGGACATTTTGCAGAAGGCAGAACCCTTCTGCAGAGTTCAGGGACAAACACCAGACTGGCAGCACAGGAGAGCACGAACACTGGATGGTTTCCTGAGCAGTGTCTGTCCCCTGTGCAGCCATGCAGAACTAAATCCCCCGCTGTCAGGCTTCCCTCACCCATCTGCCCGGCACAACAGACACAGCTCTAAAGTGCAACGTGGCTTGGTCTCCTCAGCTCCAGCAGCACCTTTGGAACGGGGGGAGCCACTGAGAGGACCTGGAGACAAGGACATTATCTGAACAGCTCAACATCCTTTACAGCCAGAGAAAGGCCACGAACCAAACAAAACTGGGCTCGCCCTGGTAGGTCAGGGGATTCACAGCAGTTCTGTGACGTGAGAGAACCCCCCCTTACACAAAGCTTTGCCCCTAAACTAATGAAACCCCTCCAATTCAGACTGCCCTTCCAAAGAACTCACAACGAGCCCACAAACCAAGGAGCAGCTCCAACAGCAGCTGCCCCCTTCCAAAATCCAGCGATCCTTCCAGAGCCATGGCCACAGCCCCCAGGGAGGGGCTGCCCGGGGCGACACGGCTGCGCGAAGCAGATGTAAAGGTAATGTTCTGTACATTTTATTTCAATAAAGACATAAGACAAACAGCGTAAAGATGCCCAGATGCCCTAAAGATAAATACATTTAAAAGATTCTCATTAAAATGAATCTGTAGTATTTCTTTCCTGCAAGCAAAATACCTTTCTTTAAATACAAAAAAAATCAGTATTCTGAATTGCAAATGTTTTCACTTTTTTTGCAGAAAATCTGCCATGATGATTTTGTTTTTAATGACTAAGGATTTTCCACAAAACAGGCTTGCTCTACATGCTAAGTTTAACAGTTCAGTGACACCATGTGCTAGCTACATACACAACAGATAATATAGTAAGAAAACACTCAACCTGATGAAAAGTTAAAATCTTCATTAATACACTGGAAAAAGTTGACATAACTCATGCCTTTTAAAATCAAAAATACAAAAATTAAATGTTTTGCTAAAAAGATTTTCCTTATTTTAAGGACTCATTTGAAAATGAAGCTGCATGTAATTTGTACAATAAAATTGTACAAGTAAACAGGTAATATACATAAAAAATTAATTGACATACTTCTCAATTATCAGCTGTCCACCTTTAATTTCCAATACTGTACTTTCTTATCAAGCATACAAAATAGCAAACTTCTCTTTAGAAAAAGTGCCGTTCTGTGACATCTTTTACACAAAACCAGTCCGAGCCTGTGGCGTGGTAATGCAGTCGA
Source organism: Myiotriccus ornatus (assembly GCA_036023395.1). Lineage (NCBI taxonomy): Eukaryota > Metazoa > Chordata > Aves > Passeriformes > Tyrannidae > Myiotriccus > Myiotriccus ornatus. The sequence continues at coordinate 999,247 of JAYRBT010000018.1, read as the reverse complement.
GAGGCAAAGCTTCCCACCTCGTACAAATTCTACCTTCCATAAAAAGCCTCCGGAAAAGCAGATTTCCCACCGTTACAAAAATATCACCTCCGGGGCGCTGCATTAGGAGCCACGGCTGGGGCCTATTCCCTCGGGAAACCAGTGGGATGGCAGGCGGAGCCCTGCCGGGGACCTGCTCCCCCGGGAGCGGCTGATTGGAACCAGGAGTGTCACAGGGGTGCCCGGCCCAGGCCCGACTCCCCGGAATACTGAGCGCGGAGCACGGCAGTCCTGGAGCAAAGGAGGCAGCAGGAAGGGGATCCCAGCAAACCTGCGGGCTGAGCACGCTCCTTCCCCTCGCCAGGTCCATGCGCAGCACAGTGTGAGGTATCCTTGTCCATCCGCGGGGCCACTGCCAGGTGTGCTCTGTCCGGAGTACGTGCCATCACAATGGTTTAAAATATTCGGAATATTAGTAATTCTTATCTTCTTATCTAGCCAGTCTCTTGATTTTTGAAAAGGTTTCGACTACAGTAGAATATTACAGAAAGAAAATATAAATGCAGGGTTTTTTTTTTTTCTTTCTAAATGAAACTTACGTGGGCTAAAACTAGAGAATATTTTTAAACAAATATACAGGATGCAGGCAGACGAAGCAGGGAAACGGCCAGCCAACTGTTTAATAAAAAACTAACAAAATTTGGCTATTTCCAGAAAAACTATGAAGCGCCTCAACTAAAAGGAATGCATAATGAAATTCTAATCTAATACAGGTCAAAAATGTAAAAAGGTTATAAACCTTAACAGGAAAAATAAAACAACTTTTACTGGCCATTCCTGTTGAAATGAGAATCTTAAAAGTAACAGAAAAGTGGCTACAAACCCACTTAGAGCACCGAACAGAGAGAAAATCCGAGTCCATTTTCAATCTCTGTTGTATCATAAAATCCTGTGTTTCTACAGGTCAAACTGCTGGTGGCAGAAACAGAATTTTCTTTATAAACTGCAGATGTCCTGTACATAAAAAATTTCCTTGGAGTTGCACTAGTTCTAAAGCCTTTTCTGTTCTAGCCTCCCTACTGCGGGTACTGGATTGTACTGATGGCGGCAACCTCAGGTGTAGAAAGTCTCTTTCTGTAACCCTTGATCAGTGTTGGGCACCAAAGATAAGAAAAGCAAGACGGGGTACAAAAATGCAAAATTTCAACAGTAATGGCAATGTTTTGTATTAGTCCAACAGGGTCCTGCATTTCCTCCCCTCGGCAGCGAGAGCAAAGGCTTTAATCGGGGGGTAGCAAGTCATGCAAGCGAAATCTGTCTCTGATGTGAGGTCGGACGTCTTCGTTCTGGGGGGAGAAGTGCAGGTTTAGGGCAATGAGCACAGCCAGAAATCACATTTTCACAGGGTTCATGGTCTAACAGCCCTATTTTAATATAACAAAATATAAGCAATTAATTATGTCATTCAAGAGGTTTACAGAAATAACTGCATAAGATCCACAACAATCTGGGGTAATTTATTTGTTTCAAGAACAAAGGCACACAGCACTCCCAACAACGGGCACTGTGTCATGGAAACATCCCCAGATCCCAGAATTCCTTATAACTGATGTCCCAACCCCACAGCCCTTGGTTTCCAGCAGAGTCAGCAATGCCAGCAGTTCCCCCTTTGCTGTGTGAGCACGTCCCTGTGCCCACTCTAAATCCTGCCCACAGCAGCCTAGTCACACAGGGACACACGGGGCCTGCATCAGCCTTAATCTCAGTGACTCAAAACCCCTTTAAACACGTGACAATACTTCAAAGAGCTCACTGACGTTTTTGGCAAGAGCCACAGAAAGGAAACACTTACCAGCTCTACGAGTTTCTCCAGAAATGGAATCAATTTTAGGAGTTCGTTGTCATTTTTATCCATGAACCAGCTTTCTATAGGAATTCCATTGGAAAGCTAAAGTTAAAAAAGGAAAAAAAATCATCAAGACGTGATTTATACTTAATTTATTTACAAATATGACTTGTGAAATAGCATTTGGAGGAAAAACATTTCCAAGTCAGACCTCATTGATGTGTATTTTTCCCACAGTTTGGTTTGTAAACTTCAAAACAAACATAAGCCCCAAGCTTAAGTAAGAAGAGAAATCCAAGTGTAGGGTTTCACTGGCCCCAGCCTTCAGTAAGAAGTGAACTCCAGCTGCAGGGCTCCACTGTGCTGCCTCAGGAAGCTCTGAGGGGTTTGCTGCCCACAGTCCCTCACCTGGTAAGCAAAGGCTTGCGGTGAATTGTCGATGATGATGGTTTTGGAGAGGTCTCTGCCCAGGATGTTTAAGTCCTTGATGTAATTCCCTTGTACACACACACAATGCTCACGGAAGAGTCGATGCCTGTCATTAAAGGAAGACACTCATTAACGAGGCCAATGACAACATCCCCCCTGCGTCAGGAGCAGGTGACTCTGCCAAGCGTTACCCAACCTCTTCTCTTCCAACCTCCTTGCCCCTTTTAAAGAATTGTGCCCCTTTTCACTTTAGAGCTTTTTACTGGTAAAATGCCCAGTTCAGGTGATTTTGCACTAACCAGTTCTGGGTTAGTGTGTGTTTAAACAGCTCTTCCTTTCTGATCCCCCTCACAGACTGACAAAGGGACCCAAAACATGCCAGTGATGTGCCAGGCCCCAAGTGCTGCACAGGAGCCAATTTACTGGGGGTTATTATTCCTTTACTCTGTCCCAGCTCCCACAGAACGAGGCCTCCCTGTGCCATCGACCGCCAGAGCACAAAGTATCACAAGAAATGTTTCCTTTCCTATTACACCTCGGTTGGCAATTAACCTATTTCAGTTACTGTAGCTTGAAAAAAAGCCTCGAGGCCAAAACATCCCATCAATTCCTTCCTTTCCAATTAATCTGCTCCTGTGTAATTCATGACAGAAGAAATGGATGGATTGACTAGGAGTCAGATTAAAAAAACAGCAGGAATAAAACTCTCATTTCACGGCATATCAACAGAATTATAAATTGTAAACTAGGCAGATTTGGGGTTGCCCAGCCCTATGACAGTGCAGTCCCTTCCAGGCTGCTTATATTTTTAACTGGAGTTTTCAGAAGCTGTACACAGTGTGCTCAGTTGCACACGGGAGCTGAGCTCCCCACGTTGCCATGGAGGGAAGGAGCTGCTGCCTCGGCATTTATATATAGAGGGTGAGTCACAGAGGGCCTGGCGGGCACTGGGGCACAGCCGGGGCACGGGGCCCACAGCCCCGTGGGCAGCACGGGGCCATCTCCCCAGTTCCAAACCCTGCTGGCCCTGTGTCTAACTGGCCTGCCCCTGCCCCAGCACGGGGACATCTCCCCAGTTCCAAACCCTGCTGGCCCTGTGTCTAACTGGCCTGCCCCTGCCCCAGCACGGGTATAATCCCAGCCCTGGGCTGCACGGATCAGGGTGTAACACCTCGGATGCACAGCCAGGCTCACGTTCTGGAGCTGCCAGTGCCTCCTGCCCCCCATCCCACCCAGGGTGACACAGCCAGGCTCAGGTATTCCAAAGACAGAAAGGATTCCAAGTCTACTGGCAAGGAGGTTACCATGCCCAGACTGGGATTCTGTGGTGGATGTCACAGAAAACAAGCAACAATACAACTGTTCCTGGATAAAACTGGTGACATCTTAACTTCGTGCCCTTCAAAAGTGAGTTGGGATGTGCCCACGCCAGCGAGTGAAAGCAATGGATGAAACCACTGTCTTTCCTATGTGTGTGTGTGAGGAAAACCCAGTTTCCCTCAGAACATACAGTAACACGACGCAGAGAAGGGCCGTGCAGAGGTGTTGGGTGCAGTCACACAGCTCTGACCACCACCAGGCAGGTGTTTGCTTCCCTGACCTGGGGCACCCCAGGAGGGGGAATCCCTGAGAAATCTCTTTGGTTTCAACTTCCCCAGGCACAGTCCCCCTTCCAGGGGAGCATAACAGAATCTCACCCCATGGAACTTCCTTCTGCCTTAAGGAACTGGAAAAGCCAATCACTTCCCAACAAAGCTCAGTACTGAGAAATGATAAACCAAACCAGCTCAAATACAAAACCAACAGACGAAGAAGAACAAACAGGATACTGATTGTAAAAGTTATACAAGTCATAATTTATAGTTAATATATCAATTTTTTAACAGTTTAAAGGTAATCTGATACTCGGTTTATTTCCTTTATTTGCAGTGTGTATTCCAAGCACATTTCTGATCCCCAAGAGGACATTTGCCATGAGCCAGCCTAACAGAAGATGAGCAGGTACAGGTCTTGGTCCCTGAGGGTATGTTCACAGTGTTCTGTTTTTACCTGACCAGTTGCTTTTTGGGGTCCAGGATGTTCAACAACTTGTCTGCATACACCTTCTTAGAAGCAGTAAACAGAATGATCTAGGGATTGAAGGGGAAGAAGTCATTACTTGAGATGCAAGTGTGTGGATATCATTTAAAAATGAAATTCAAAAGTAGTCTATTTGTTTTACCTCATAAATCTGAGACATACGTTCCAGGAACTCTCGGAAGAACGGCCTTAGCCGGACATAGACCTGGAGTAGAGATGGGCTTTAGTAAACACTCAGACTGCTTCAGCCCTCACCCACCCACACTGTGCCACCTGGTACAGAGGAGGCCAAAATGAGCATTAGAAATGAACAGCAAATATTAACTTCCACTCTAACCTAATTACCCCAATATTCCATTGGCTCGCAGCCTGAGCAGCTCTAAGTGAAGGTGTGAGATGACAACGAGCTACTGGGAAACTGGATGGAATTGGAAATAATTTCAATAAAATATACAAGTTGAACAGTCTCTAAACTAAAAATGCAACTGGTTGCTTTGACTGAACATCCTGACTTGGCTCTCAGCAGTGGGGCAGCAGCAGTTCCAGCACTGAACACTGTGAGCCAGCACCTGAACTAAACCATCATCTTAATGACCACTAACAGTTACACCTGAGCACAATTACACCTGATCCTGGGGTGGCAGAAGGGATTGGAGAAGGCTTCAGCTACTTCCAAATTTCCATAAACTTGGACACCACCAGCACAGAATTGCACACACAGAGAAATCATTCCCTGTAAGAAACTGTGGAGTCACAACAGAGACACCGAGCCAGATTTCTCCCTCTGATTTAACTCCAAATACAGGATTTGGGCTCCCAGGGAGGCACCTTGTAAATCTGCAGCCCCCGGGCCCTGGAACGCCTGGTGGAAGTGAGAGCACGTCCCAGGCTCCGTTATGTCCCTGGGGCCAACACTCAGGTAATATCTGGTGTGTGTTGGACAGACCTGGCCGTGACCTGAGCCCACAGTGACAACACAAAGGGGTAAAAACAGCAGCCCCAGGCTCTGCTCATGGTTATTTCTGGTTCAGAGATTGCCCACACAGAACTACAGCTTTGAGGAAAGGTACTGAAATATATTCAGGAAGAGAAGGCAGGATCCTGAACTGCCTCATTTCAGGGTGATTTCAGCTTTATCAGTTCTCTTAACAGTCAGTTAGGAATGGGCTTAAATTTCCCCTCCCATCACAGTAAATGTCCACGAGGAGTCGCAGTGCATGAACTGAATTATATCACATTTCTACGTGGACACAACCAAGTGACCAGAGGGCAAGAAAAGGGGAACAGTTTAAGTGAATACAAAATTTCTTGCCCAGTGTGCTCCCTGCAGCTCATCACCAGACAGGTGTAAGGTTATCACCAGGCAGCTGCTTCTCTGTCTTTGCACAAAAGAAGAACAAATACAAACACCAAGGATTCCCACCTTAAACAAAATAAAAAGGTTTGTGTTTTTCTTTTTACCTGGTAAATGACATCTTGGAAAAGAACTGGAAAAGTGAGTGCAGCATCTTCTAATTCGTTTAGACTACAGTGCACTAATGTTTCATCCTATTAAAAAAACATATAAAAGAAAGAAAAGAGTGTGAAATGATAAAAACTGTAATGCTTTTTTTTTAAAAAGGATGTAAGTATTTGACAAATACAACAAGCATTCTATTCCTGCCACTATTAATTAATTCTTTTTTAACTACTTTGACTAGTATTTTTAACTAAAAATACAAAAATTTATGTAACATTCAACAGTCTTTTTGTTTAAAGCAAACATGACTGATTTCCACAAGCAAAATAAGGGAAATGCTGCATCCCCCAGCTTTGGTTTGTGTTTATAAAGATATTTACCAAGTCTAGAACTAATGAGAACTCTGGTGTGCTTCTGGTTTTGAGTGGGAGAGCTGGCTTCCTGTTCAGCTGTTCTTCTGTTAGTGGGGGCACATGTTTGATGAAATAATATCTGAAAAGAACACAGATTTTGCTGTAAAAATGTACACTATTGAACTGCAATGTTTTAGGTCAAGTAAATATTTGAAATATTTAGGGCTGCACAGGAAATAAGTATTTTAAATTGAAATAAATCCCATGACAATATGCAATTATTTTTTTAAGTTAAGAGCTTTTGGAGCTCATTATCATAATATTAAAATGATGCAATAAATAAAAATACTATAATCCCATACCCAAAATGGTCAATTGACTATTTTCAGTACAAACACTGGCACTTACGGATCAAAGACTTCCCAGTCCTCTTCATAGGTGGCTTCTGCATGAGCTGATGAGTAGCCACTGTCTGGAGATACTGGTGCTAAAATTCAACGAAAATGACCAAAACAAAAAATAAAACAAAAAACCACAAGAGCTGGTCTTATTAGTGCAGTTCTTCAAAGCCACAATGTGCACTTGAGACACGAGGGAAGAAGCAGCAGTGAAATACTCTGTCCCCAGCCCCACCTCCCACCCCAGGGGCTGCTCAGAGGTCACATTTACCTCTTTGGCAGGAGCCTTCAAGAACTATTCATCTCCCAAAGCTTTGAGGGTCTGGGGAGGGTTTAGGGAACTGTTAAGGGTTTGATGTTGCCCATCCACAGAGAAACTGTATTTTACGGCTACAACTTTTGTCAAAAAAAAGAGGTATGGTGAGTCTCTTAAAGGAAATACGGACAGTTTTTCAGGATTTGTGTGTAAGGTCTGTGTGGTTCTCATTGACCATGTGGTTCTAATATAAGATATCAAAATGTAGCCAATTTCTCTTTGAGATCAGCAAGCCCAGAGTGTGCATGTGCAGTGGGGGGTACTCAATGTCCATAACAACACTTTTCCTCTGGAACCTTTGTTTCCACGCGAGGAAGTGCTACGAGACCACCCGAGCTGCACCAGGAACAGACAAGTCTTGCCCAAACTGTGCCTGTGGTGCAGGAGCCAGGTGAGCGCACAAAGCACAGAAATCAGCTCTAGCACTGTCTGCGAGCCCCAGGCAGAGGCGAGGCAGGGTTTGGGGCAGGGGCTGGGCAGGCAGCGGGGCTGCCCCGGCCGTACCCGTGAGCGGGGGCAGGTCGCGGTCGCCCGGCTCCTCCGCGTCCCCCAGCCCGTGGGGGACGGCCCTGACCGGCACGGGCTGGCCGGGGAACGCCGCGCCGTTGGTGGACGTCGCCGTGCTCGTCGTGATCTCGTCCACCTGCTCCATGTCCAGCTGCTTCACGATTTCCTCAGCTTCCACGGCCTGGCCCGGAGAGTCCGATCCCGATGTTCCTGGGGAAGATTTCGGGACGCTCGTTACCTCCGTGTTCCCACCACAGCACCCAGAGGCACCGTCAACCACACACAGCAAAGCTGCAGGACAACTGAAGGCATCTGCGTTGAGTCACGTTACAAAAATAAGAACCAAAATGATGGCCACGACAAATGGCTTTAAGATATGTTTGGGACAAGAAACCTAATCCTTTTTTATCCCCTTCTTATTTTTTTTTTTACTGAAAGGTGCACAGAGATATTCTAATGCTTATAAACTTATTCCTTCCTTCATTAATGATCAACCCATCTAAGAACTGCAGAGCCCTTTATCTGGCAGCAGTAACTCTTGGTCTGTAAATCAGAATGCAAAGTGTACTGCTGCTCAGAACAGCAATTTCATAAAAGAATATCTCACTCTCAGCTTTAACACCACCGGCCTTTTACCTAAGACTCACCATTTTTATTTGCTGGTGAAAAAAAATTGAAAACGGGAGAAAATATGGTTCCCAGTAACGTTGTCCGTGGGGGGCTGCCAGTGGTGGGGTTATCTTCCAATTTTCCATTTTGCTTTACGTGTTGGTTTGTCATCTCATAACTTCCAGCTTCTGGAAGAGAAAAGTTACAACCTGTAACACCACGCTGCTGTTTTCAGTTACATCCATGTCAGCATCTGCTCTACAGGATCCCTCCCTCCTGTTGATGGTTCAGCTCTGTCCACAAGAGCCAGTAATTTACTATCAGCATCAAAACAAAAAGTCAGTTTTCAACACCATCATAAGTTTAACACTCCAGATTAGGAAACGCTCCTTGCTTACATAAATAATAGCAGTTTAAATCCCTTCAATGGACTTGGTGGGAGACAGACTTGGAGCTGCTGTGCCCCTTGCAGAGCACACTGGTGTCAGTGTCAGGGGGACTCCACTAGATGGAAGCAAGTGTCAGTGAACTCCCGAGGCTGAGGCTCCAAACTGCACCACGTCGAGTCCAGGATTTGTTCCTCTCCACATACGCACCAATATATGCACAAATACAATTCCAAAGTGAAATAATCTTTAGTTGTTATCACAGATAACAAAGGCAGAATTAAATAAATCTTCAATTACAATATCATATGTAACAATGAAGGTTTTTCCAAACTGTGCAGGTAGTTATGCATATCCCAGAACTCAAATTCCCATCTCATGGCAGTTCTGAGACTGAGATGAAGAATTCTTTCCTTCTCAGCCCCCAGGCTGAGACGTCTGTCCATATGGAAGAGAGGGAACGGATTTCACGCACATGAGCTGGGAATGTCCCTGTCAGCTGAGCCTGAAGGAGCTGCACGGGGACTCCACACTGCCCTGTTCCTATATGGAACGTGGGGTGTGCCAGCTGCAGCTCCAAGCCCCCACTACTGGGGAATATTTGAATTAAGAACTTGTATCCCTGTAACAGTAACACAGGCTGAGGGTGCTCCACGTGCCCTGGAACAGCACAGAGTCACAGCATGGTGTGGGTGGAAGGAACCTTATGGACCATCCCCTCCCACCCCTGCCATGGGCAGGGACACCTTCCACTAGCCCAGGATGCTCCAAGCCCCGTCCAACCTGACCTGGGACACTTCCAGGGATGGGGCAGCCACAGCTGCTCTGGGCAACCTGTGCCAGGGCCTGCCCACCCTCCCAGATTCCTTAGAAAAGAAGTTTAAAGAACGGGATTTTAAAGGTAGAACCACAGATGATGTTCTCAATATCACTGACAATTGTATCATGTCACTACTACAGATATTCAAGAACAGACAGTTTTCAGAGGGAACAGGGAATTTCCATCCTTAGAGAGATAGAAAACTTGTCTGGACAAGGCTCTGAGTAGCCTGATCTAACTCCAGAGGCAGATCTCACTCTGAGCTGGATCATCACTGCTGGGAGGGGAACAGGGGAACTGGTCCAGATGACCTTTAAGAGTTCCCTTCTGATCCAAAGTTTCCTACAATTCTGTGACAGAAATCTGTCTGTGTGTTTGACAAGTGCTTTCAGTATTAAGGACACCTGGTTACTTCCGCAAAGGTCATGAGCTGGGAGTCATAATTCTCTTTTATTTGCAAGAAAATGGAAGAAGAGCTAAATCAAATAATTATTATTGGCTTTTTAGAATCACAATTAAAAAAAGAAAGTTAAATTAGTTTCAAAATAGCTGCTGCTGATCCAATTGTTCTTACAGAGATACAGCGACCATGTCTGAGGAGTGACAGAAGTGTTGCTTGCAGCCCTGGAACTCTTGTTTTGCTGTGATTAGCTCAGCCTTGCCCTCACTGCAGTCAATGAAACCCTGTAAGTCCCCAGTGCAGGAATGTCCTGGCTCAGGTCAGCTGGGAGAGCACTGGATGCCATCCCCTGCAGTGCCCAGCTGAGGCTTTACCCACCTCCATTCATCTGACTTTTCCGCCGCACTCGCGAGAGCTGTTTGTTGGGCTTTTCTCCCGACTGAGGTGTGGATGTGATCAGGTTGTTGTCTATGTCCCGCTCAATTCGACTCCTTTTTGTGGGGTTTTCTCTTTCTTCCTTAAAGGAGAAAGGAGGCAAAAAAGAAACATACTGAGCAGTGCCTTCTTTTTTCCATGGAATAGACCAGATCTGTAAAATAGATCAACTGTCACAGTTTAATGAAAAGCAAATTGGAAGCAGATGTAACCATTGCTGAAATGTTTCTTGGTTGGTACCTCTCTGTTTCCAGGACAGGTTGTCGTGGTTTAACACGTCATGAAATATTCTATTTCACTATATTTTTCATAATTCAAGAATATATTGTTACTTTAAAACTATCTGAACTTCAGCTTGTTACGAAGTTATCGCTTCAACACTTTAGTTCAAACCCCAGAAAATACTTCTGAACTTATATCAGATTTTTATTTATCATGTAGCTGATCTGGGATACACTGTAAATTGGTTACAGCTTCTCAGCTACTCCTCTTTAAAATTCACAGTTACATAATGTCAGTATCTGAACTGCTGGGGGTGAATGAAGATGGATTTTTTAGACTGGCCTTCATTTAGAGAAAAAATCACAGGTTTTTTAAGCAAGGTTACATTCAGCCTATCAAAGTTTATGTGTGTGTATATATATATTTGTATGTATATATATAATTCACCTTCAAATGTACATGTGACAGGTGTTCACATGAGAAGATCAGTAAAGCTCCGATTTCTGCCTGGACCAAGGTGAGATTTCGTGGTTTTCCCTGGCAATACCTGGGTTTGATGCTTTAAGCAGGGCAGTGCCCACTGCAGGAATCACACAGCTGCAGCAATTCCCTGACACTTCGATTTGTGAGGTTTGGCCTTTACTGACTGACTGACTCCTAAACAGTTTTGAATAAAAATGCTAAAAACACTCAGTAAATTTATGCTTACACACTGGCTTGCCTTAGTTGCCAGAACTGGTAATTCCTCCAATTTGGATTCAAGGACTCTTTAAAACAGCAATTAAAAATCTACTGGATTTATTAGCCAACACTTTCACAAAGAAATACCAGGTAATAAATCCTGTGATTTATTTGACTGTTAAATACACCTATGATTGACTCCTGAAGGATTTCCAAGTCTGCTTTTCCTGACACAGCTCTCACAGGTGCCTGCTGTCTTCCAACTCTTTAAGTTTTGCTTTCACCACATTCTTTATTCTCAACAGAAACGGGTTTAAAACCAATTCAGCCGACTATGACCCAGCCAAAAGCCAAGCAGGGCCCCACAGCTGGCTTACCTTGGGTGTGCTTCCTTTAATGAACTTTTTGATTGAAGACAAGAGGCCGGTGTCATTTTTCTGTGGTTTCCCCCCGCCCCCAGGTAAGGTCTCCTCCACCTCCGAGTGTTTCCGCTTGGCCCGGAGCGCCCGCTGCGGGTGGATCTGGTTGGACTGCTGAGAAGCTTTCCGCGTTCTCAGCCTCATCTTCATGGGCACCACATGGAAAGCTATAAAAGGGAAAACCAGGAATACTCAGTCATTGAAGAAATGCATGAGGCTCCGGCTGCTGAATTAAGGCGTTACATAAGGCTGGCAGAGCCGTGCCGAGCTCTGCCATCCGACGCACGGCCTCACCCACGGCACAGAGGAGCTGCTCGGCACAACGCTGGCACCACAACAGATGGAGCTCATCCGGCCACGGACACAGCCAACCAGCACAGCTACGAGCCCGGGCACAACCCTCCAACCCGAGCGGCAGGAAGGAAAAATCGACCTGCTTGGAATCACAGAATTGTCCAGGCTGCAAAAGACCTCTGAGATCACTGAGCCCGGCCCGTGACCGATCACACCTCGTCAGCTGGGACGGTGTCACTACCTCGCTGACAGGACTGACTGTGTGGTGTCTCCAGCCCCAAACAACTGGATGCTGCCACAAGTCCTTTCCACCCCGTGTTCCTCACTATACTTCATTTAAAGTCTCCACACTACATTTGAGATGAAGCATAAATCTAAATCTGTGTCAAGTGTTCACAGAAGGAATCCTGAGCCTGTGCACTCAGTGTGGGTGAGGACAGAGAGCTCTGCAAAGGAACCCAAACTGAGCTTAACTAGAGCCAAGTTTGGGAATAACATTAGACCTCAGGAAGACTGGTGTAAAGGCAATATTTATTAAAGCAGAGTAAAAGGCCATTCCAGGGATTGCTTCCCATTTATCTCCAGTGTTCCAGTGGACTGATGGTATTGTCACTCCTGTGTCTCAAAGTCACTGTCCTTTGGACTGGGGATGTGCCTTCTGCAGCTGCCTGGAGCCCAGAGCTGGGCTGGTTTGAAGGGGACTCCTCATGTGCTTAAAATCATTCATATGATGGATCAGGAGTAGAAAAATGAAGTAGCAAGAAATCCATCTGAGGTGTAATGCACAGAAACACTGGTAAGAAAGTAATTTGCCTTTCCTAGCTGAAGTCACGACAAAAAGCAGGTTTTTAAAGCAAACTGTATGCTTATCATGACAGGAATCAGTGTCTGCCTTTCAGGAGTCCATTTAGTGTGGATCTGACTGCTGCAGAAACAGAATAAATATAACATTTAACATACAAGTTGCCTCTCTGGAGTCCATTTAGTGTGGATCTGATCGCTGCACAGACAGAATTAAGAGTCTGTAACATATAGCATGTAAGTAATGTCACAACAGGTATGCTGTTTAGGGAAAGGCAACGGTGACACTGGGATGAGTCACAGACAGACAAATGCTGATTGTGTTTTTCACAACCAGTCCAAAGCCTGTACACAGCTGTGTTTGTTCAGAGATAAATCTCAATCTCACACAAAGGTGTTGCAGCTACACCTGGACACCACACAGCCTATGGAGCTGGTGGATTCTGGAGCTGGACAGGACAGAGGTCCAAGGATGGAAGGAGGGAAGCTGGGAGTCCCGGAGGCTCCGTTCCCAGAGCACTCACCACGGCAGAGCATCGGGCTCAAAGCAACCTCCACATCCTGGAGCAAAGGTGGGCAAAGCACGTGAGGCCAAGCCCCAGGCAGGTCCTGTGGAACAGGCCAAGGTGCTGTGACCTATGTGACCCACCAGTGATGTCACGGAACCACCGAGGCGGGAAAAGCCCTCTAAGGCTATTGAGGCCATGGAATCCAACTGTTCCCCAGCACTGCCAAGGCCACACTAACCCCTGTCCCCAGGTGCCACATCCATATGTCCTTTAAATCCCTCTGGGGATGGGGACTCCACCCCTGCCCCGGGCAGCTGTGCCAGGGCTGGACAGCCCTTTCCAGGAAGAAATTTTCCCAGTATCCAACCTGAGCCTCCCCTGGCACAGCCTGAGGCCGTTCCCTCTCCTCCTGTCCCTGTTCCCTGGGAGCAGAGCC
>JAYRBT010000018.1:971568-985106 GCA_036023395.1 Myiotriccus ornatus | reverse complement strand
CTCCTTTTCTCCAGGCTGAGCCCCCCCAGCTCCCTCAGCTGCTCCTGCTGCTCCAGCCCCTTCCCAGCTCTGTTTCCAGCTCTGGACATGCTCCAGCCCCTCAGTGTCTCCTTTGTCATGAGGGCCCTGAACTGCCCCCAGGGCTGGAGATGCCCCAACAGTGCCAGCACAGGGACAGGCACTGGCCTGGGCTGTGCCACACTGGTGTACTGGCCACACTAAACAAATGTGTGTAAAAAGGAATTAGAGAAACCTGTAAAACACTGAAGGAAGACTCACACCAGAGAAATTCCAAATTGAGAATGAAAATGTTACATAAAATTTGCTATGATACAAGTTGCCTGACTTTTCTAAAACGGAAACAAATATTAGGCGGACAAAAAATGAACCAATGTAATATTTGTCAGCGGCAAGTATATATTGCTACTGTTCAATGAGTTGAACTGCTCTGCACACCCCTGCCAGTCCTGTGGCTCACTGCACACCATGGGTATCATGCCTGGGGTTATAAATATCTCTAATGGACTTAGCAACAGGTACCTGCAATCCTCTCAGAGACATGAGTTTGCTCTCCTAGTGCTTGATCCCCTTGGCAGGGGAGTTTTTATTGAATTATTGCCGTGGTTCTTCCCTGAACCAAGCACAAACCAAGCTACAAAACTTAACTCAGCGAAAAGAATCAAGTCCAAACACGTAGGAGAATTTCTCTCCTCAAACCTGCAGGATTTGGCTGTCCCCAGGAGGGCCATCCCTGGCGGCACAGCTGACCAGGGACTGAGCCAGGGCTCTGCAAGGTGTGCTGAGGGAAACCCTCTGCAGGGGCTGAGCTGGCATGAACTCCTTCTGCACTTATAATAAACCAGAAAGGGGGGGGGAAGGAAAAACGTCATTCTTCAAAAGAGAAATACCTGGCAAAGAGGGACTAAATGGAATACTCAAACAACAATTCATGGTACAGGAAAATAAACTGAAGGAGCTCTTAAAACGCAGCAGCTGAAGGAGCTACAGCTGCAATAAATTCCATTATCCTGAGTCCACACACCCCTACCTGTGTCAGGCTCCTTACCTGTGAATACTGTTGTTATTCTGTGGCACAGGTACACTGTACCTACAGGAAAGAAATTCCTGTGAATGACTCATATTTCAAATGAAGAACACACCTGGAATCTGCAGCTAGGGATGGCTTTTTCCCACCACATATGACACTGCTCTTTCTCTATTTTTCCCCAGACTATTAAAAGAGGAATTAGGTGAGGCACATCTAATTACAGGGTTTAGGGCTTTCTGATACAGGAAAGAATTGAAGATGGTAAAAGAACAAAAGTGACGAACAATAGGAAGAGATAAGTGACAGGAAAAATTAAATATAGTGTTGAAGGATTTCTCTCCATTTATTTTGGCACTCGGGAATAACACAGAACTGCCACTGTGGAAATCCATCCACCCCAAGCCTCCACACCAGAGGAGCCCCAGAGGATTCAGACAACTCGAACATGTCAGGAGTGTAACTCCAGCGACAGGAACACAGGAGGCAAAAAAACTGAGTTATTTATCTGGTTTTTGTCTTGAAAGGTTTTGTACACAAAGCCAAAAAGGCAGTAAAATACTCTAACTTTTAGACTTTGAGCAAGAGCAGCAATGCATGGTGTGGATACAGATGGACACATGACCAGCACAAAGCTGTGATCTGTCCCCAGATTTCACAGCTGTGACAACAGAGGGGTTTGGATTTGAGGAGTGGCAGGTTTGGTGTCCCAGCCCAGCTCCCCCAGACCTCCCTTCTGAGTTGTGTGTGGTTCTTTCACACACTCCTGGATCTCTGTGCAGATCCACGGACAGAGGAACCAAGACCAAATATTTTCTTCAGTTTGCTTTTGAACAAGTAATACCAGAGGTATTTCGTCAGCACATTTCATGGCTGGGATGTGACCCAGATTTCGGCATGAGGAAACATCCCAAGGAGGGGATGAGCTCCCTGGGCTGGCTGAGATCCATTCACACGGTGCTTGGGATGCTTCAAGGAAACACAGCCCTGCTGTGCAGAGACCCCTGAGCCACCTCGGGAAGGGACACGTTGATCCCTTGGTGGGGGGCGAGACGTGGCCAAAGAGCCACCAGTGAACGACCCACCTGGGCTGGGCTCAAACAAATCCACGGCAAATGACACACACGTCCAGCCTTTCATCCACACGGCCCCAAAGCACTCCACAGACCTCAAGGAAACGCTTTTTATTCGTTCAAAGATGTTGAGACTTTTCCCCCCAAAGACTCTTGGCCTTTCTTTAACCGATTTATTCTCCCTCCCTAGAAAATTACAGCAATTTGGTGTTACTCTGGTGGATGTGTTTTGTATATTACTTGTCAGTCTTCTCAAATCTTTAGGTGTGTTTGTCTGCAACTGCAGAACTGAGAGAGCAGTTATCCAGGAAACCCTGACTCAAAGAAGTCTGGAAGTGGTGCTAGTCTAGTGTAGGTGAAAGCAAAATTAGAAGACACTGGTTTATTAAAACAGCAAATCACACAATATGTACTATTCAAATGTTGGTACTGGCTTATGAAATCTGGATAAATGTATAAAGAAACCACAAGTTCCACCAAAACAACAGTTAGGAATTTTAGCTATCAAAGGTGCAATGCAAACACCACCTCCAAATTCTGCTTCACTGAAAGTCCCTTCTCTGGTCCTCCCCATCTTCCAGGGCACTAAATCAATTCCGTCTGAAATAAAATCCTGCTTGAAATCCCTGGTCTTCAGTCCCCTTGTTTGAACCCTGATTACTCAGGACATCTAACTTGTGCTCACACACTCAGTTCTACTCTCCCAAAGTTTGGACATCCTCCCCAAACCAAACACGCCCTCACAAAGACTCTGCCAAGGAACGACGCAGCTTTTCAGAACTGGCCTCAACTGAAAAGAGATTTTCTCTTCCCTTATTTTTCTGCTCTAACCATCATATTTCTGTTTTGCCATTGCTCTGCTAGTGAGGCTTTGTTTTGATTATACCAAATGCATTTGGAACTGGAAGTTTATTCCCTCCTGGCCAAGTTATTTTTCTCTTTGCAACTGAGAGCACACACTGGAAATTAATTCGGGCTTTCCACACTAACCAAGGAATGAACACGGAGAGCTGGGTTAGTTGTGGGAGAGCAAATCCCAGAGTAGAACCCCAAAACCCGCTGCCAAAGGCAGGCTCTGCTGACAATCCCTGCCGCTGCAGAGAGAATTCCACGAGTCACTTCAGATCTCGCTGGGCTCCCCAAGCGCGTGGGAAAGGAAAGTTTGCAGTGCCCGAGTTTTAAACGAGCAGTAACAAATTCCACAGAACCAGCACTGCTCCTGTTGGGATTCAGGGAGGGCCCAGCTGTCCTCAGGCTCTCTGGACATTTAATCCATGCTGCCAGGCACACAGGGAGCCTATTTATGGAAGTCATCTCCCTCTCATTACAACCCGTGGCACAGACAGGTTGCAAACACTTCCTGAACAGACCTTCCAGGATATTGTCTGACCACAACAAATCCTGAGGAGTTACTTTTCCTAATTGTTCCGCTCAGTCATATTAGTTATCTTTTTAATTTAAAGAAAAATCAAGAATGTTAAGCCCAAGGAAGTCTGTGTTGGACTCTGGAAGCCATGGAGTAACTCCTGGGATTGTTAGGAGAATATAGGAATTTTTCCAAGGTCTACACAGCAACAGAGCTGCCTTTTGCTTGACTCCACCAGAACACCTAATCTTGCTCCACTTCACCTTAATCTTCCCGTGGGATCACAACCACAGTCACATATCCCACAGGACTATGTCAGGTTCCTATCTTTTAAAGGGCTAGATAAGGGGTTTGGCTGCTCCTTTGGCCTTTAAAATAGCAAACTATTTTTACTGCAGGATAAAAACTCTTTAAATGATAACATGATTCTTGTTGCCCTGAAAAATACTTTTTCCTTGGTACACTATTTAAACCTGACTTTCACAGCTCGTCCTGGCTTCTTTCTTGCATGGAAAACTTCATTCTTATAAAATTGCACTGTTTGAGATTAATTTGTGCATGTACCTAAGTTAAAACTGACAGGAAAGTAAGTGCTAAAGGTTTAACAGCTTTACTAATTTGTGAGGGATATTATGTTTTTACATATAACCTTCAACCATAGTACTGAGACATGATGAACTTGAATCTCATCCAGTCTCAAATACTTGCCTGAAATGAGTTTCAGGGACCTGTCTGATTCTATCACAGCGAGGTTGTTTTACACAGTTTATTTTCTTCCCTTTTTTCCCCCCATTCTTCATTTTGGGTGAAAAATCCACAAGAATAAAACCCAAACCTTACTGCCTACTCAGTGGAAAGTTATAGGAAGATTCTGGTCAATATTCCAATAATACAAAGTACAATAAGCACAATTTACAAATGAGAACAGAAGCTTCGTAAGGCAAAACTGCTCTGCATCCACACTGTAAGGTTCCCAGTCTTCATTCCACTCTGAATGTCACGTATTTATTTCACAAGATAACCCCCCACGATGGTCTAAGGTATCTCTGCCACTCTAAAATGTGTGAGATGTAATGAAGCAATAACTCCATGGCTGTGAAGAGGCAGAGATGGCTCTGCAAACAGCCAGGGAATTGCTCTCTGAGTGAGAAGGTGCTGTTTGACTCGTGCCTTACTTTGGGAAGTTTCTGTCTGAGGGACTTTCTGAGCTGGAGAAGAGGGAGGTTGTGCACCAGTACCACAGGGCGCAGATCCATGTGCTGCAGCAGGAAACCTGCGTGGGTCAGTCCCAGATCTCCACACATGACCCACAAATCTGCACCTAGATACCTTAAATCAGAGAAATCTGCACCTAGATACCTTAAATCAGAGAAATCTGCAAGAACAAGAAGTGCTGATAGCACCTGTGAGCTCACACAGGGGCTGCATTTGTTGCCAGTCATTCCCCAGCACTAGGATTGAAGCTGCCCTCTCCACCAGGAATCCCACAGATGAAGAAAGCACCCAGCCACATTCCAAACCAATGCAAGTCTCCTTGACAGTGGTTAATTTATCACATCACAAAGCAGTCACACCGCAATTTGGGAAAAATTTTCCAGATACTGAGGACACTTGAGTTAACTTAAGTAACAAATTTAATGCAAGTTAACCTAGACAGCAAGCCAATGCTCAAAGGAATTGCTGTCACCTCTGTGCCCCATCATACAGGACAGAGCACACCCCAGCTTCCGCTACAAGTGCTGAAGAAACAACCTAGCAAAGTCGTGGAAGAGCAGCAATGTCTTATGTGGGGGAAAGGAAGGGTTTCTGCTCCCCACACCTCCTCCCTCCACATCCCTGGCCGCCGTCGCAGCCCTGCCGCTGCCGAGGCAGCGCTGGCACACAGTTCACCTGCCAGCCAGCCGACTTTTCAGGCTGCAATGATTCAACACGGGAACAAGGGGTGGAATAAAAACATACAACTCCTGGCAGGGGAAAGGCCAGTTGTAGTAGTGAAGCAGCAGGGCCAGTGCCCGGGGTTGGAGCGCCGTGCCATGATCAGCCGTGCAGAACTCCAGCTCCCTGGCACCGGCACGGCGGGATCAGCCTGCTCCTGGATGGTGCTCAGGAATGGCTCCAAGCACTGTGTGGGAGAGGGCTCTTCCCCACAGGCAGCACTGAGGAGGTCACCCTGTTTTGGAGGAACCCAGCTCGGCTGGGGGATGCAACCTGGGTCACACCACTGGCTCCCAAGGCCACGGGACACATCCTGGCCCATTCCCTGGAGCAGCCAGGAGACTGTTCCACGCTGCTATGGAGTCCCAGCTCCAGCACAGCCACGAGCCTGGGGTTGTGTTGATGTGATCAGGTTTAAAATTTGCCTTTCATTTTCTGGCACGTTATTTTAACAAAGAACATCCGGTCACGAATTTTTAAAGCAACAGTATTTTCTGTCACGGGTTTCATTTGCTCACTGCACTCCCTGATGGGCTCTGTCCTTTAGCAGAGAAACACTGATCAGCTTTTTCTAGAGAAAATAAGCCTTATACGGAGTTGTGCTGTCCATAACTGTCTGTGTGTCTCTCAGTCCTCCCTGGGAAATGCAGAACCCACAGACCAGCATCAACCCAATTTCACAGAGAGACAGAAATCCCAAATGTACTCAGTTCTTACAAGGTCTCTGAAAATCCAAACCTATGTAGGGAACAGAGACCCTCCAGCATCCCAAATAGGCAAAAATGGTCACATCCCTGTTGTTATCCCTCACCCAACCTGGCTGCACACAGACACAATCCACCTTGTCTCCTTGCCTAGGCCACCTCTGGAATATTTAAAAACTTGCACATTAAAGTAGGAAAAAATTCCTCTTGTCATCCTTTTGATATCATGTATGTTATAGAACAGAAATTTGCTTTTTTAACTCTCTTTGAACTCGATGACCAAAGCCCACCAGACCAGTTAAACAACCACCTATTGCAAACCTGTGTGCAGAGGCAGGTGGGTAGGGTCTGTCCAGCCACAGGGCAGGAGCAGAGCTGAGCTATGGAGCTGCAGCAACAGGTGGAAAAACCTCATCCCGAATGCAGAAAACTCTGCACAGATTGTCAATGACTCCCCTCTAACCTGGGGATGCTGACTGGAGGCTTTTAACCCTCCTCTACAGCCTATCACTCCGATCCATCCCTTCCAGCAGCTGCCGTGTGCTCCTTTCCCACACACCCAGTCAGGTGTCCAGGCCTCCTCTGCCTCCTCCCGGACTGCTCGGTCACCGAGGCTGGGAGCTGCTGGAACAAACCTGCTCTGCCCCCCTCACGCGCTTTGGTCGGACAGAGCACACTCCGGTGGGGTCTGTGACTGAAGCCACTGCAGCCCCAGGCCCAGCCCGAGGTAAACCCCCCCAAAGAGAACACCAGAGAGCACCACCAGCCTCACCCCACAGCTGTGGCCCCACTGCCCCACATCACCTCACAACCCCGCTGAACTCTGGCAGCACCCGGGAAGGCACAGAACAGTGGGGATTTATCAGCAGTTACTGTGGTTTAAAACCAAAGCTACACCATCCAACGAGCCTTCCCCTCTGTACCCAGGGATTGTGAACAGCCATCAGCCCCCCGCAGGCACAGAGCCTCCCGAATCCCAGCAGAATTCCCAGCAAACAGCACAGCAGCAGCTCCACACCCTCCTGTCACCTCACAGCCCCCAGACCACCAGGGAACAGAAAACACATCAAGTGCAGAAGTAGCAGAGGGCAATCCTCCTGAAATGATTTTGTCATTTTGAAAGCACAGGCCACCGATGACAAATGTTTATTTTCTAACCTGAAACTATTTTACAGTTTGGAACCCTGTAATGTTAATTGACTCAGGACATTTCTATATTAACTATTAATCTTTGAGATTGCACATTATCAAACCTTTTCCAGGTATATAATAAACCAATTTACTATCAAAAGAGAATTATCTTCAAATAAGTCCAACAGGGTAATTACACCTAACAATTAAGCCTGACACCTCTTCACCTGGACCTGGGTCTCTGCAGTCCATTTTTCCAACTGAGCTCTCACAGACTTTTCTCTTAGGAGTGCCAGGGAGCTTTCATGTCCCTAAGCAACACAAAAGTAAAGGGCTCTAAACCCAGTAATTACCATTGTTTAGGAATATCACTTTAGCTACACTGAAGTCTTCAAAAGTTTCTTCCAAATCTCTATTTTTAAGAACATAAAAATATCAAGATGACACTAAATTTGTTTTCTTCTATAATATTCACCAGCTCTGGCTTGATAAGCAAAATAAACACGCTTTTCTAAGCCTCTTTAAAATGATTTAATTACAACTGCCTGGTCTTGACAAGAGTTTAAGGTGTCAGATAAACTGAGGTAGATAACTCAATCAAATACACTGTAGTTAAATCCTGCGTATACAATGTCTTGAACATTCTGGTAGATATTCCTGCTATCTTTGAATACTTTCTGTACCTTTTGTATACTTTTTCCCCCTCTGGAAACAACCTTAAAGCTTGAGTTCACACCACACTTTCCTTTGGCCAGCACAGACACAGAACTCTTCCCACAGAGCTAATAAGGAGCTTTCTCTCATCCTCTTTCTTTCTTAACTCCTGACAGACCCTCTCCATCATTTCCCAGCCACACCCAGGGCTGCAGCACATCCCACCTGGACACTCTGGCAGGACAGGCAGGGGGCTCAGCCCTCACCTACAGGACTTCCCTCTCTCCCTCCCACGTGATGGATCAGAACCCACCAGCCCAAAGGATTATTCCATACAAAAGGAAGGCTGCTGCACCTAAATGAGCTCCCCCAGGACAGGAAAAGGAGAGAAGGTTCTGGGGAAGGGAGGAAAGAGAAGCATCTCAGGTGGTGTTATCTCCTACAGAAAGGGTGTTGGAGAATGGAGCTGTCACCTGGAGCCAGCCCTCTCCTGCCTGGAACAGAGAATACTGCAAACACACCAGCTACGGGATGTAACCTGCAGAAGAGTTTACTGGAGCCTGGAGAAAACTACTCTGGAGGAGGCAAAACCCAGCACAGGGGTAAGAAATACCTGTACCGGTGCTGGTCTCTGCTGCAGCACTGCAGCCCCTCTGTGCTGAGCAGAGACACCGAGTGCCCCTGAAGCTCTGTCTGATCTGGGTTGGGCTGTGCCTGAAGAGCAGCTTTCCCAGTGCAATACTGTTGGGAAGGTAAAGGGCAGACCCAGCCAGGGTAAGGAGGCTCCCAGAGAGGCCTCGTGCAGCCGTGCTGGCCAAGGAACCCCCGCCTGGGGTTCACCACTAACCAGGCTGGTGCTGCCGTGCCAGGGAAGCCCTTGTGGTACAGCCTCATCCCTGGATTGAATTACCTCCCTTCCTCTAATTAGCACCTCCTAAAACACAGGGTGAATCAAAGCAATCATGGGTTAGAATGGCCTGGAGTAAACTGAGTTATGATTTAGTCTGAAATCGGTGCAGGGAAAGCGAAATTGCTCAGAACGACTGCTCTGATCTGATCAGAGTTCCTGTTAATTTATTAACTTAAATCAGCTATTCCTAAATACAGCCTAAATAAGGACAGGTTCCTTCTCTTCCCTCTGAGGCTTGGAGGATGCTAATGTGCCCTACGGTATCACCCTGTTCTGCTGCTAATGACACTCCTGCTGTGTTGCGTGTGTTTATTAAAGTAATTTATTTCCAGGTAAATTCTAATCCAAATGCTTTAGAGTCTTAGATTCCCTTCTCCTACTTACACTTGGAGTACTGGCAATGACTAGCAGGATATATTTTTTAGCACTGTGCCATGTTAAGTATCCACAGCTTATTTTCCAGATGCTGTGGAGTTAACAGTTCCTTTTAGTTAAACTTATTTTCATGGCAGTATTACAATTAAAGCTACACTGCTACAATAAATACTATGAACAGAGAACTAGAGATGTTTTGTGACTCCTGACTAGATTCCTCACCCATCAGAAAGGAATTGTGAAGTCAGACAAGGCAGGACTCTTAGGGATCACTTTGATTTCTGTCATTCCAGTAGCCGCATCACTCCGTGGGCAGTGGATCCTCACTGGATCTACTGCAGCAGATGGGCACTTCCTAAATGTTGGCTTTAGAGTTATGTTTAGCAGGATGCACAGAAATCTCACTGATGGGGCTGGACTTTCCAAAAACTTTCCCCATGGGGAGCTGTATTTTTAATGTCACAACAGCAGAGATCAATGAATGAACTGATCTGAGTGAATCCTGTCCACCAGCAGCTCCTTCCCCTGGGCTTGGCCACAGACCCCAGGATTACCACAAGCACTGACCCATCAGATAGGGAAACTGAGGCAAGAGAGGCCAGATCTCCTCAGCTCCCACAAGGGAGAGTGCTGGCAGAGGTGGAAGTACACTGCAGGATCATGCTCAACTCCCTGTTTTCTAACAGCAGCTTGTCCTGACAAGGGTTTTTCTTGGATCACAGGATACAACGAAAGAACTTCTCATTTAAGAAGTTAAGAGGACCTTAATCAAAGTAATTACTAAAACTGATCTGACTGGGAAGTAATCTATTTAGAAAAAGTTAGGAGTGCCAAGGGGGAAGCTCCGACCCAAGCCCTGAGCTGATTGCGTTAGATGTGGATGATTTCCCACTTAATTTTTCAAGAGCTATTGAAAATGTCTTCATCTGTGAATGTCAAATATTTATTTTTCTAAAACACCAAATAATGGCCATCCAGGCATCTCAACATGTAAACAACATGTTAGATGGGCTTTCAAGTACCTGGTGCATGGGAGTTTCTCTCCAGCAGTCGGGAGAGCCGCACTGAGCTGAGCTAATGGCACTCCAGGGAATTCCCCCGGGACAGAGCTCTCCGTAGGGCTGGCACTGTCACATCCTGCCTGGGAGAGCTCCTCTTCAACCAGCTGCTGAGAGCTTGCTCTTCCCTCCCAGCATCACAGCAACGATTCCATTTGAACAGTCTGCCCCTAACAATCACAACCCTTCGTGCATTCGATTACCCAGCTCTGCACTCGTGGCGTGCATCTGCATTTTCGGAAGATTTCACTGGGATGGACAAACATCAAATCTGAATCACAGAATGGCCTGTGTTGGGAGGGACCTTAAAGCTCATCCTGTCCCACCCCCTGCCATGGGCAGGGACACCTTCCACTAGCCCAGGTCGCTCCAAGCCCCGTCCAACCTGGCCTGGGACACTTCCAGGGATCCAGGGGCAGCCACAGCTTCTCTGGGCAACCTGTGCCAGGGCCTGCCCACCCTCACAGGGAACAATTTCTTCCCAACACTCCAGCCAACCCTGGACTCTGGCAGAGTGAAGCCATTCCCTCTTGTCCTGGCACTCCAGGCCCTCATCGATAGTCTCCCTCCATCTTTCCTCCCGGTTCCTTCAGGCACTGGAAGGCACAATTGGCCTTCTCCTCTCCAGGTGAACAACCCCAATTCTCTCAGCCTCTCCTCACAGCACAGGTGCTCCATCCCTGCGACCACCTTGGTGCCTCCCCTGCACTCTCTCCTCCCTGTGCTGGGGACCCCAGAGCTGGAGGCAGCACTGCGGGACCTCTTCATATACAGCACACGAAAACCAATTTTCATTTCAAATGTCCAGGATGTGGTGCCAAGGCTTCGGTGCCGAGGTGAGCTGCCAGCAAGTGGTGGGATTTCATTCAGATTTGGTCCTCTACTTTCTGGGCTGAGAGGAGTAAGAATCATCATATCTGATCTACTCACACTAATGAACGGGAAAGGCACTGGTGGAGAGGAATGATCCTGAGAAAGCATGGAATAAGGATGGAATAAGGATGCAGTCACAGGGGGAGCGCAGGTGGGAGGGGGGTGCCTGTAAATCTGGGATGATCTTAGTAGTCCTAAGCTGACATCAAAGTCCAAACCCCATCATACACAGGAACTGGCTTCCCTAGGGAAACCAGGATGAAAACACGTGGATGGGGAAGAACTTCTGCAGGGTTTGGACAGGGAAGAGCTGCAAACCCATAACCTGGAAAAGGAGGTTTTAGGGTTATGCAACTACACCGGCTTCAGCTGTGACCCCAAAACGACCACAGTGATGCTCTGGAACCCCAAGTTACTCTCCCAAAAGGGCAAGAAGTCTCAAGCTTCTGCCAGAGCACACACACATCTGGAAATACACAGTAATTTAAAATTCCTGTCAAATTCCAGTCCTACTTGATGCATCCTGCTTTTACAGACTCCCTGAATGGTTGAGGTTGGAAGGGAACTCTGGAGTTTCTCTTGTCCAACCCCCTTGCTCAAGCTTTTCTTGCAAGTTCTTGCCAAAATACTTCAGTTTGACTTTCAGAATGGTTTTTACAAAAATGTGCAAGTGTTCCAGGTTATTCCACCACTTACACCTGCAAAAAAGTTTCTTCCATGGGAAACGAAATATGTGCATAGAAATGTGTCAGAAGAGCAAAAGTGATTCCTAAAGTCTCCTGCAAACACTATTTCTGTTGGTGTCAACCTCACAGCATCACAAGACATCAAGGAAAAGAAAGGCCAGTGACACGTGGAAAAACTTGGGACGGCAAAGACTCGGTTTCCTTTTGAATTCAGATGACTTTTTCTGGTTTCTTAACTGCTTAATGCTCCTGGGCCTCTGCCAGTGTCACATCCATGTGCTGGGCAATCACCACCACGGAAAGGAGTTACCAACACTTGTGGAGCGAGGCTAAGGATGGAAAATCACCTTTAAATGATGAAATGCATGTACAGCCCCAGCATATGTGGAATGTTTACATTCCTAGAAAAATGATCCAACTGCCCCATTCAATCTCTGGGACAGACTGACAGGGGAATTTTTTCTTTAATAAAGAACTTCGACGAAACAGGAATGTCAGCTTTAGTTCATTCTGCACTGACTGGAACAAGATCAAGTCTTAACTAAGTTCCACACGATGTTTTCAGGGGAAAAGTGGAGAATGTTTCATGGAATTTAAGTCGGGATTTGGCTTGCATCCTAGAACATATATCTTGTTATGAAAACTGCTGAAACACTTTTAAGTGGGCAAGCCACAAGTGTCCTTGGAGCTCTCCAGTCAACTGGAAGTCACACAGGCAGAACCTCCTAAAGTAGAAAAGCCTGAAATTGGGAGGGGGGGTGAGGGAGGGGCCAGTAATCTTGGAATCCTATCTGCTATCCGGAACCGTTTGCTTGTGCCTACAGCATGAAGTAGTTACAACTTGTTTTCTGCTATTGTCACAGATCCAGGACGTTACTCTGGCTAAATCATAATCTCTTCCTGCCTCAGTTCATCCATGTGTAAACCTGGCGCGCTAACTCTTACCTTAATGTGTCATGGGGCTTAATTAATAACACTTAGGTCTTTTAAGTCCTCTATAAACATTAACTACTTCTTGTAACAACTCTCCAAGGTATTATTATCCCCATTTTACTCATGGAGAAACGGCAAAAGAGGTTGTCACTTGCCCAAGGCAACAGGGTAATAGTTATACTTAGAGATCCTCTTCACGGACTAGTCTAACAGTGGAAACGGATCAAGAAAGGCAAAGACAACAATGACAAAAAAACCTCCAAATTACTTTTAGAAGTGCACCATACGCAACTAGAAGATGATGAAAAATCTCTCCCAGGAACAACAGGCTTGGGATCATAAAAAAACCCACAGTTATCACCGCAGAGAAAGAAGTACCCCAGGCAGACCCAGGCTAGAGCTCACCAGAAAAGCCACACAGAAACAGTCAGACCTGTCCTCTCGAGTGCTCTCAAGTACCATAAAATTGAGCAACAGGCTCGTACAGTGCTCTCCAGTAACACGGAGCGGGCAGATAACCAGTGTGGCATGCAGCACGCTAATTCCTCCCGCCGCCCTCCCAGCAGGGGCCGGCAATGCCCACGGCGGCTCGGGGCGGCGGGGGTCCCGCTCCGTGACAGCCGCAAACTCGGCGTCCCCCGCGCCCGGCGCTGCCGCCGCCGCGCCGCCCGCGGGGCCGTGCCCGGGCAGCCGGGCGGGCCCCGGCGGGGGCAGCGGCACACACCCCCGTGCCGTGCCCGGGGCCGGTGACAGGCGCGCCCGGCGCCCACCGCAACACCAGCAACAGGCGCGTCC
>JAYRBT010000018.1:946849-968278 GCA_036023395.1 Myiotriccus ornatus | reverse complement strand
GGGCAGGCCCTGGCACAGGGTGCCCAGAGAAGCTGTGGCTGCCCCTGGATCCCTGGAAGTGTCCCAAGGCCAGGATGGACAGGGCTTGGAGCGACCTGGGCTGGTGGAAGGTGTCCCTGCCCATGGCAGGAGGTGGGACTCGATGGGCTTTGAGGTCCCTTCCCGCCCAAACTATTCCATGATTCTCACTGGTATTCCAGCCCCCTTCTTGCAGGTAACACCGTGAACCCCCAGCACAGGAGCTCAGTCAAGTTTATTTTGCCAAAGTGAAAACAACTGTGACAGGACTGAGAGAGGGTTGTAGAAACAAACCAATTCTTGTTTGGGTTTATATTTTACTATTGCCCATTTCCAGTGTTGTTTCTTTTGCTTATCTGAAGGGAATCAATTCCTGGATGGGTGACCAAAGCCATCCATGCATGTGAGTTAAATGACAAGCAGCTCCCAGGCTGTGCTGCTCCTCCATCCCCGATGTCTGGGAGCCAATCTGGCTGTCCAGGAGCAGCTCCAGACTCACTGTTCTCACTGCTGACACTGCAGCTGACAGCAACAGGGATTCATCTGCTCCCAGATCCCCACAGAAACACATGGGAATGAACCTTGTGTTTGATCTGGCACAGTGCAGCACTGACAGGGGCACGAGACATTCCTCCAGGGATGGAACTGCGCAGCCACGGGTGGCCAAGCCCTGTTTTGGGAAGTTAAACTGTAGATTATCCATACCAGGAATCCCAGTGTGGCTACTTGGGGTTTGCTATAGGTTGAGGAATTGGAGTATTCTGGTTTCTATGTTGGCAGGAAGAAGTTCAGGCATAAATATGATTACTGTGCTTCTGGCGGGCTTGAAAATTCCAATGCACTCTCATAAATAGGGAGAAATGCCCCCGATTGGTTTTGTGGGTTTGTTTTCCTCTTTTATTTAAACTACAGGAATCTGGTCTCCTCAGTCCTGGAGCCAGCTGGAACAGCAGGACACTGTGCTCCCTCTCCATATAAAGTGCCCAATCTCTCATTTGCTAGTTCATCACAGCAAGATTTTTGATCCTATTAAATATTTTGGTCAGTCTCCTCAAGGAAGGGTCCCAGGTTACTTTAACTGGAAGTTCCATACTTGGGTCCCCTGTTACTGAAAGCTCCCTGGAACAGGGATTGCAGCTGACAGATTTATGGCAGGCTGAAATTCCCCTTAATAGGGATAAAGGAGAAAGGTGTCAGATAGAGAATTTCTTCAGTGTGAACGGTGAAATGGGTCATGATGAAAATTTGGGATATCAAACCCCTTGTTTTAAGTAAACTAATACTGATCAATGCAGCTCTTCTCCAGGGTGCAAACTGTAAACAGGGAGAGTAAATAGATTTACAGAGAAGAAGACCTTTTGCCCTTTCTGTGGGTTCTTTTGCAAAGCACTCTCGAGCTCTTCTGTCCTGCAGGCTTTGGGTTCCCCACTGTTGCTGGGTTTGCCTACATGAAAATGTAGAAGAACATTTAATAAAATCCACAAACCATTTATCTCATGTCTGTTTGCGTCTTGTCACTTTGAAGTGGCTCTTTGCAGCCGTTAAAATGCTGAAAAATATGGAGTTTGAATTTGTTTCATTCAGAACTGGGTTTTCCCTTTTGGTGAGATCCTGCCCATCAGTTTGGTTTTCCTCATGTTTAATCTAAAATGAGTTCATTGATGAGTCTTGGTTTTTGTGGGATCTGTGTGACTTTGGGAAAGCTTCAACAGTGTGTTTGCCGAAAACCTCCAAAATTGGGCAGCTGGGACTGGCTGGAATAACTGGAGTTGTTTCTCTGGCTGTTGGTGCAGGTGCCTGTGTTTCTCCCAGGGGCTGAACTCGCCCCTCAGCCTTGGCAGCCGGATCTCAGCTCTCTGCTTGCTGTTTGAAATCCCTGTGGATCCAAAGGGCTTTCTAAGTGCAGCCTCGGCCCCAGGATTGGATGCACGGCGGAGCTTCCTGGGGGTGTTGGGTGAAGGGCGGTGTTGGATCTCTCCTGTGAGCCCTGGAATGGGAGAGCCTGGTTGACTGCAGGTTCGCTGGGGGCTGAAGGAAGCAGCTGCTGGAGATCTGTCAGCGTTGTGTGTGCTGCCATTGCCATGGAAACAGGAACTGGCTCCGCACAAACTGCACAGGGATGTTGGAATTGCGTGTTCAAAACAAACCCAAGCTGGTTTGTCGCTTCTGATCCTCAGACCCCGCGTGGTGCCGCGTAGCCCAGGGGCAGGGCGGCCCTGCGAATCCACAGGGACTCCTGTTTTCAATTCATGTTTGGAAAAGAGAGCTGCTGTTTGATTAGCAAAGTGCATTTATTGTATTCAGTGCATCACATGCTCTTCCAGGTATCTGAGGCCATCCCAGAGTTCTCCTCCCTTTGCTCACCTTCCTCCAAAAAAAGGGAAGGGATCCTGGATGAGAACTCCAGGTGTCAGCCAGTTGGCAAAGCCCTCTGTTCTTAAAAAAAAAAAAAACAAAACAGAGAGTGGCTCATGAAACACACAACTGAAAATTTATGAGTTTGTATCATGATCCACTTTCTATTTTCTACTCATGAAAATGAAGCGAGATCCATTCTGGGGCTCCTTTCTTTGCCCTGGGGGACACTGGCTTTGGGAACAGCACCTGAGAGCCAGAGCAGCTGCACAGGTCAGCATTGCTGCAGCAGGAAAATGGGATTACACTGGTGGGACTCGGTGCTTCCCAGGCTACTGTAGAAAGAACAAACTGCACATGGAGTTCAGAGAATCCTGGAATGACTTGGTTGGAAGGCACTTTAAAGCTCATCCAGTCCCACGGGCAGGGACACCTTCCACTAGCCCAGGGTGCTCCAAGCCCCATCCAACCTGGCCTTGGACACTCCCAGGGATGGGACAGCCACAGCTGCTCTGGGCAACCTGTGCCAGGGCCTCCCACCCTCCCAGGGAAGGATTCTGAGCTGTTTTCATGGATCTGTCAGAGCACCTGGGCAGTGTCACACCCACTTGGGATGTGCCTTAGCCTGGCACTGAGCGAGGACAGCGGGGAAGGGAAAAGCAGCTGAAGCTGTGAGTGCAGAATGGTTTAATCTCTACATTTAAGAAGTAGCTCTTT
Organism: Myiotriccus ornatus; assembly: GCA_036023395.1. Taxonomy (NCBI): domain Eukaryota; kingdom Metazoa; phylum Chordata; class Aves; order Passeriformes; family Tyrannidae; genus Myiotriccus; species Myiotriccus ornatus. Next base: position 965,188 of record JAYRBT010000018.1, on the reverse strand, counting down.
AATTTACTGGTCTTCCCAAGCTGTGCCATGTGATGCTGCACTACAGACAACACTGGGTTGCGCTGGTACTGAACCAGAACACAGCGCTGAGCTGGACCTTCACTTTTTAAATGCAGCAGCTTTTTTTGTCATTGACACTTAAGCAGTAATAAATTGTCTTAAAACCCACCAATAATTGTACAAGTGTTGAACTTTATTTAAGAGTTTCACTGAGCTGGCAACGAGCAAACCTGACCCGTTACTTCAGCCCAGCACCTGAGCACAGGGCTGAGTTCAGTCACCCTTGTCAGGGCCTACAGCCTCTGTCCCCAGGAGCCCTTGGAGGAGCAATCCCCTTCATTCCCACACTGCAGAGCCATGGAATCATCTCCATAATTCCAACAGTACTTAAACACCGAACACAGAGGAGGGTCTGACTTACAGATCCGATGGAGAAAACCAGACTGTGGGCCGGGCAGGTGTTCAGAGCTGTAGCAAGGGATCAAACTGGAAATGGGCTGGAGTGGCTGGACCTGGGCTGGACACCGTGGGACAGCACACCAGCAGTAAACACAGGGAGGGGCTGGTCCTTCTGTCGACGGCAGACACAGCTGCTGCACACGTGTCTCTCACTCGCACCCTTGCTCTCTTTAACACAAAGATTTCCTACAAGCTGTGAATTATTTATAATTATTTATATCAATTTATATCTTAAATCAAGCTATTAGTTGCACAACGTTTTGGGGATGTACCAAATTATTGAAGTCCTGCTACAGATTTGCAGCTCTAGCTACGAGATGTGGTCACTGTACAGGAGTTCAGTGGCAATGGTGCCGAGGGCTGCCCCAGTCTGGGTCACACTGAGGAGGGAGCAGCTATTGAACCGTTCAGGTCTCATTCCCAGCTCGTGGCTCACCTGCTGGACAAACCCAGCACTCGGGAGCAGCAGTTCTGCCCACACAGGTGGGACTGTAGAAAAGGAGTCCTTGGCTGTACATGGCTTCCACAGCGGCTACATCAGGTACAAACTGTACAAGTTCTCCAGGTTCCAAAGTGTTGTAAATGGCAGAAACAGTTCAGCCTGTGTTTATAGACTGGGCTTAAGTGTAAAGATTATTTCAGATAAGGACCAGGCTGAGCAACCGGCTCCATGTGACGATGCTGGTTTAACACAACCTGCAGTAGTACAAGTATGTACATATGTACAGTGGGTCCTCTTCACCTGCTGACTGAGCACACTCGGCACTTCATTCTCAGCTTCCTTGGAAGTAGGAAACACTGGAGTAGAACTGGTTCAGTTTTGCAGCACCTCAAGTCCCTGGGTTGGGCTCTCTGTGCCCCAGGCCTACAGGACCCCCTCACTGAAGCGGGACTTGTAGTCCCCCAGGTCATTCTGCAGGTCTCGCTCCTCATCATCTGCAATGAAATCACAGTTCAGTTACAGCTCAGACACTCGGATCAGCCCTGATGTGTGAACCTCTGAACGAGCACCCAGGTGCAGTTCCCCAGGACGTGCTGCAGTGGACCCCGTGGGGACTCTGGGGCTGCAGTGCCACCCGCTCCACAGGCTGACTGCCCTCAGAGCCTGCACCACTTACACTGTGGCTTTGAGACTCCTCCTGCCAACATCTCAAACTAAAACCCAACTCCTGCAGAAAGTCCCATTCCAGAGTTCACTCTGTAAGGCTTCACAGAACCTCTGGGACTGGCACTGGGACCCCTTCCGGACCAAGGGAATACTTTTCCCACCTACTTCCCAGCTGACACCTTCCACACAGACGTGGCACGACACATTTTTCCCTGCTGGGATGTTTCCTGATGCTGCAGTTGACTTTGCTGTCAGTGTTTTTCCAAACTGCTGTCTTGTATCTCAGACTCACAGGTAAAATTTGGAGAGGCTTTGGAAAACCCTTCCCAGCCTCTTATGCACAGAATCCCTGTTCTCTCTCGGCACACTGGGCCAGGGAACACAGGCAGGAGCTCGGCGGGCAGGGGCTCTCTCAGCCCCCAGCTGCCTTTGGTTCCTCTTCCCGAGGGACTCACAGCTCTGTCCTGACGGGCAGATGTGGATGTTTCACCTTCCCTTCCAGCCCCAGATACTGTCTGTCTCCACATCTCTCCTCTGTCCTGCTTCCTGACTTTGCTACTTGGGGTTTGGCCTTTGAGCCTCCTGAGAAATGGTAAAATAACAACCCCCCCAAGTTGTGTCCCCTCAGTGTAACCACTGACTGCAGCACATGCAGAAAATCCACAGAGGAAATGCACACTCAGTATTATTTTATGGGATATTTTAAAATATTCCACATTCTACCTGCCACAATCCAGCTGTCCTATGTGGCTCCCTGGCCTCCTTCCCTCAAAGAGTGAAAACCCCACAAAACTTCCATTTGTTCCAATTAATGAGCTTCCCCTGCACCTCAAAGCTGTTCCTTCATATTCAGGAGATGGCTGTTCACAGGAGTGGAAAGCACAGTGTGAGCTCACCCATCTCTCACCAGCTGCCTGGAGCAATCTGCACCCTCACACCCACCACCCATCGCCCCGTGGGCCAGGCAGGGACCCGCTGGGCCCTGCTCCAGCAGCAAAGGGCTGGAGTTTACCTGCATGGCACATGAGAAACTGCCACCACAGCTCCTGGACATCCTGCAGTTCCTCCCCCTCCACCACCCGGGCCCCACAAACACCTTTCCTGCAGCAGAAGCCGCCACCTTCAAACAAGGCCTGGCCTTCAGCAGGTGAGCGAGGGCAGGGGCAGCAGGCTGGGGCTGCCCCTCCCCAGCACATCTCCCAGATGGAGTATTTTCCCTGGATAATTTCCATCTAAGCCCACACATTCCTTGTGGCAACAGAAACCAGGTGGAATCCAGTGGCTTTGTGGCACGTGCTGCAGGCTTTGTTCAGCCTGATGCAGACCTGGGTGATGCTTTCCTGACAGTTTTTAGACAGAAATTATTATTTTTTACCTCCCTAAACAATTGTAACCACCCTCCCTCCAATGTCACCAGTTCTCCCCTCTCCTGTCCTGCAGAGAAATCAGTGTAATGCCCGAATCAGACTCTTTTCCTGGAATGCTGCCCCTGGAAGCACCACTGGCCACATCCAAATCACAGCTCAAGCCAACTCAACAAGTTATTAGGGAACAACACAACAAAGGGCTTGGGAACTGCGGTTGGAGGTAGTAACACATTCTGCTCACATCACCCCTCAGTAAAAGGCTCCCAGAAGTCACCCTTTAACCTTGACTGACTCTCATTAACCCAGTCTGCCTATACAGAGACACAGAGGGGTTCACCAGGAAAAGGATTTTCCCAAGTCCAAATTCCAAGCCCCCAGAGCAGGGACTCAACACAGATAGGAGATGGTTTTATTGGGTCACTTTCAGTCAGAGCACTGCTTTTTCAAACACCCCTCACACTGCAAGCTACACAAGCACAATCTGGATTTTAACAACCTGGCACCACTTGTCACTCCCTCACACTCACCCTTTCCTAAGTGGCATATGGGAATGCTGTCCATGCCCCTGGTAACTGTTCACAGCACACCTGGCACTGACTCCTGAAACCACACTCCCTGGGAAGGCCCCCCAGCCAGGTACTGGTGCTGATGGAGCAGCAGGAGCTCCGAGGGAAGGGCCAGGGCACTGTCCCCACACGGGCAGCCACCTCCTGCCAGGAGGGGGGAGCCATGTGGGGGTCAGGTTCTGATCCCAGGGAACAAGGGACAAGTGGGGAAATGGCCTCAGGTTGTGCCAGGGGGGTTCAGGTTGGATACTGGGAACAGTTCCTTCATGGAAAGGGTTGTCCAGCCCTGGCACAGCTGTCCAGGGCAGGGGTGGAGTCCCCATCCCTGGTGGGATTAAACAGATCTGTGGATGTGGCACTTGGGAACATGGGTTAGTGGCGGCCTTGGCAGTGCTGGGGGAGCTTGGACTCAGTGGCCTTAGAGGGCTTTTCCAACCTCGCTGACTCCGTGATTCCAGGAGCTCCTCCCACCCTCCTGCTGGGCAGCACCAGGGGCTGTGGGCAGACACGAGCGCCCAGCGAGGCAGAGGGCACAGCTCAGCACAGCCTCTGCAGCCCTTCCGTGGCCTTGGGCACAACCTCCAGGGCTGCATCCCGGAGCCCAGGAAAGGAACCGCTGCAGCGAGGAGCTGGGCATGGCCCAGGGCTGACTGAGGGCAAGGGGACTGGAGCAGGAACCCCCCGGCCCTGCAGGGTGTGCAGAGCACAGGGACAGCTGCTCAGGACACAGCAGAGCCGGGAGGGACACGGCTCCCGCTGCCCAGCACTGACAGAAACACCAGCAATCACAGAATCACTGCGTGCTTTGGCTGAGAAGGGACCTTAAGGCCCATCTCATTCCACCCCCTGCCAGGGGCAGGGACACCTTCCACTAGACCAGGTTGCTCCAAGCCCATCCAGCCTGCATCCTGCTGTGCCTTCATGCAGCTGCCAGCTGGGATGAGCAGATGACAGCCCAAGGATCCCTCTCTGGAGGGACAGGGGTGAGCACACAAACCCACTGTGAATTCTGAGCACAAGGGTCACAGAACAGACCTCAGCTTGAGCAGAGGGTTGCAGTTCATCAGTCAGTTAATTAATCGCCCAGGGTTCTGATCCATCCTTTTCTTTCCCTTGTTCATGAGTTTCACACTCCCAGGCCAGCCCAGCCCAGCCTGCTGACACTGCACTTAGTGCATGCCCACACAGTCAGCTGCTTTTTAACAGCTTTGCCCATTAATTATGCTTAGATACCAATTAAATACTTGTATGAAAAACCTCCAGCTAAAAACTTACATTATCAGGGTCAAAATCAGGGGGTTGATTTACCATCTCCTATTTTTCCCCCTCTTTATCTTACACTTTCATTTAGCTGGAAATACTCTCTATGTACACAAGCATTCTCCCCCTACAGACATGCAGGCCTGTCACAAATATCCCCACACAGCTGGATGGAGAATGGCAGACAAGGCAGGCACATGGCAGACGGCGAGGCAGGCACAGGCAGGGACAGACAAGCGAGGGAGGGGACGCAGGAGCCACATGCAGGAGGGGTGGCCATGCACACACAGGGGGCATTAGGCAGCACTGGCTCAGGAGCTGTGAGGCTGGTTAGCAGGAACACCACAAGCCTGTTGAATCTGTGTATAATGCACAAGAGTGACACCTGGAATCGCTGCCTGAGGCCCCACTGCACAACAGCTCCAGGCAGTGTGACGAGAGCAGCACCCAAAACACTACATTCCTGTTTGACAATTTAGGAATGTCAAGGCCCACAGCCCACCCAGCCAGGGGCCAGAGCTGGGGGTTTGGGTAACACCATGTCTGGAATTTAGTGCCTTGCTTTTCCTAGCAGGAACTATACCCAACTGCGGTGAGGTGTCAAAACCCTCTCCCTGAAGCCTGGTGCTCTGTCCGAGCAATTTGTGATCAGCTAAACCAGCGAGGCTTTACACAAATTCAACAAGTAACTCAGCGTGGGTTTGTCACAATGGGATGGAGATAAGGCCCAAGCTCACCTTGGACGTCTTCTTCTCCACCATCACCATCCTCTTCCTCATTGTAAGCCAGCTCAGCCTGTTTGTCTGCCTCATACTCACCTACGTTCCCATCATCCCCATTATAATCTGCCAGTTTAGAACCCTGCTGCGGGTCCACAGGGGATTCATTCTCATCAAAGAACCGGCCTGTGGAGTAGGAAAGGAGTGAGTCAGCAGCAGAGAGGAAAGAAACAGGGAGATTCTACACGAGAGCAGGTCACAGGTGGAGGCAGCTGGGGTCTGGGGTAGTTCCAGCTGGAGAGAGGAGGGAGAAGGGAGAGGGCTTGGACAGGGGGAGAACAAGGCTTATGGAGCACCCCCTTGTGGAAAGGACACGCTCTGTCACCCAGCACTTGGACCTCCTGGAATCTGACTGTCCCAAGCTCCTGTCTCCACCCTTCGATTGCCTATGGACACTAACACAGGTTTTCTCAAAATGCTGAAGAGCATCACTCAGTGGAGGGTTTAGTCTCCATTTTTCCCGAGGCCTGGCATTTTCCACACGCTGGAGCAATCACTGCTGATGTGGTGCCTGGCAATGCCTGCAGGGTGTGCCCAGCTGGCACAGGGGAACCCAGCAGAGACCTGCCCTGCAGTCTGACCTCCGTTTGTAACTACCTCATTCACTGGCTTTACACTCTGCTTTCCTGCTGAGCTCTAACAGGGTTCAAAACGTCCCGAATACAGAACTTTTGTCTTCCCACCAAAAATTAAGAATAGTTCCAGATCCTGAAACAATGCACAAGAAAAACAGGCATTAGCTGGAACTATGGAATGAGCAGACAGTCAGCCAGGCACACAGGGAGATACCACTGGTGTGATGCCCAGTTCAGAGCTGGTGTTGAACGGGGTGCAGGGACAGCTGTTCCAGCCCAGCACAGTGCAGACTGCTTGCCCGCTGCTTGAAGGGAGCAGCTCTGAGTCTGCTGAGGCCACAGGCCTGGAGGGCTGGGTATAAATGAAAAAAACGGCTTAAGTATGATACAGTCTTTATAGATTGGGCACCCAGGCTGCTGGGTGAGAGATTTGCAGTGGGAGTAATTAACAGAGAAGTAAATGGGAGGATGATTTCAACCTCAGGATTAAAAGGGGACAGATACGAAAATGAAATGATTTCCCAAAACAATGAAAACTTTCCTATGTGGTAGAATATAAAGATCAGGACAGAAGCAGTACTATGGTTCTTTTCTGCATGGGGAGAAAAGCAGCAGAATCACACCTGGTGCAGCTCAAATGGACAGAAGCAGCACTTTCAGGTATTTTCACAGAACAAGCAAGAAGAAATCACAATCTGTTTAGAAATCCCAAGTTCCATACATTATTCATTCCCTGTTCATGTCAGCCAGTGATCCTGGCTATTACTGATGGTATTTTTGACACTGCATCATATACAAAACCCAGACAGGACAGGAGGATTTGCACATGTTAAATCTAAACCGAGTCACAGAACACAACGGAATGTCCCCAGCTTCCAGCAGAAGCAGCCTGTGTGCGCCAGAGGAACTGTGACACACAAGCACTGAACAAACTGAAGCTGTCAGCAGCAAAGACTGAAATGATGAGGAGATCCCAGGAAATGCAGCAGGTCCACACAGGCTGTGAGCTGAGCCCAGTGAGCCCCTGGTGTGCAGGACCCCCCTGTGAGCCCAACCCTCCCCATCCCACCCCTGCCATGGGCAGGGACACCTTCCACCAGCCCAGGTTGCTCCAAGCCCTGTCCAACCTGGCCTGGGACACTTCCAGGGATCCAGGGGCAGCCACAGCTTCTCTGGGCACCCTGTGCCAGGGCCTGCCCACCCTCCCAGGGAAGAATTTCTTCCCAATATCCCATCTAACCCAAATATGAAGGAGTAAAGAGAACAGACCAATCAGTGACAATTCCTGACTCCCACGTACCCCCTCACAGCCTACAATGGAGACATTTCCTTCACAGCTCCTGCCTACCCAACTAGACCCTCCATCATTTAATACATGGCCAGGGAAAACAGATAATCTGTTAAAAACCCAACAACTGCACTATGAAGGTCTCTCATTCCTGAAGCTTCTTCAAGAAGCTCCCTTGATAAACTAAGCAGCCTTGAAGACCTCAGGGGAAGCCAAGACTGCCCAGGTTCTGTGTCAGCTTAATACACCTATCCCTGCTGCCTCACAAAGACCCACGAGTCATGTCAGAACAACCAAAGTCCTCCCAAAAGATCTGTTTCTTCAGAAAAATCTTATTCAGATAAAAAAAAAAAAAACAAGACAAGATGTTTCAGTAGTAAGTTTTTCTCCCAAACACCCCTTCCCCACCCAAGTGCTAAACAGTTAGAACTGGGTCTTCAAAAATAGCCTCCCCCACAACACACCCGTGTGCACATGTCTGGAGGCTCCTGCCTTGAGCAGACACAGAAGGGAAGGGTTCTGGAACCACGTTCTGTCCAACACACATTCCCACCACCACCAAGACCCCTGCTGTAAGGGCTGAATTCTTACCATACTGTCCAAAACACAGTATTTAAGTCAAGTGATACAGTGAGTAACTCAGTATCCTGTGTGTATCGACATCCTGACTTAAGCTATTTAAATGTTCAGTAATTTCCAAAAGCATACTAAATTCCAGTAAGGACATAATCTTTTTAAATAACTGAATATACATGTGAAAAATAACACACTAAAGCACATCTTTTACCCAGGAACACATTACAATCCTTCCCAGGATCCCTCTCCAAAGCCACCCTCCGCAATGGTCCGTGTTTTCCAGACAGGCACTATCACAGACAGAAAATGAAGGGATTTTTTAAATATACTGAAGTGTGTGATATTGGCCAACTTACTTTGCTTAACCTTCTGCAAGTCGCTAACTCGGCTCTTTGGGATTTGTATCTGCTCTGTCTCAATTTTGTGCTCCTTCTGGGCTTCCACCTTTTCTTCAAAATTCAGGTGCTGGAGAGAGTTTGGAGGGATCTGCTTCGCAACGTTGGCGTTTCCATCACTGTCACTGGGCAAACCTGCAGTGAAGAGGTGTCAGTGTCTGCAGGTCTCACATGGCTCCAAAGAAGGCACAGGATAACTGGTCACATTTTAATTCCTAATCAATCCCACGCTGTCACCTTCCCAGCTGACTTTCTGCACGTGCTTCAGCTCTCAATGAAGCTCAGAACAGTAACACACTTATGTATTTCTTTTATCCTCCTGCTGATTCTGCTTTTCAAGTCTACCAAGCATCATTTATTGTTTCAAGAGCTCCGATCTGAGGACAAGGGTGTGGCAGGGCACAGAAGTTATGCTAAAAACAACCACCAGAATCACAGGACTCCATAGCCAAGGAGCCAAGAACACCCTGATTCCCCTGGAATTCTCATCAAACTCCTGTTGATAAACTCCAAGCTCAACAAAACAAGCTTTTCAGTTCCTGCATCGTATGTTTTCTCATTAAGAAAAGTGAAAATGAAGGACTATCTTCAAAGGAAACAAACTGTTTAAAAGATGTGGCATTTGGAAACAACAATCTTTAAATGTGTATGCAGGCTTTGAGCTTCCTCATTTTGGAATTCTGCTCACCCATCCACTGCAAAAGCAAAGAAATAAATAAAAACTTCTGTTGTCTTTTTCCAAAAGAACCAATAATGGGCAGAACAAAAACCTGGCGCTGTTCTGTCATCCTGAGAACTTTATATTTAATTTATTAATATTCAAGTTATATTACTGCAGGACTTTCAGTTCTCATGTCCTAAATCTCCCCCACATCATTCTCAAGTGAGCTGTTCCCAGGGCTAGGAGGACTCTGAGTAAGAGGCAGGAATGCTGGTTTATCTCTGACTGTGGCCACCAAGAGATCAACAACCAACCCCTGAGGGTGCAGCCCTAATTAGTACCCTAGGGGGGAACACTAATTTCAATTACTCTGTCCACTGGAGGACTCTCCAAGCACTTCTCTTTGAACCTTCTAACTCAGATTCGGCTGCAATTGGCCAAAAGGCTCAGGAATTCCTGCTGTGGAGGGTACAGAGAGAGATCATACAACCAGCAGCCTGAGTGCCTCAGTCAGCCAGGTAAGAACACAGCCGTGGATCCTGCAGAACTTTGGTTTTCCTCTGGTAACCACATTGCCTTGTTCCCTGCTAACAGAAGTTTTACCTGGTGCCAGGTTCGGAGCATGGGGCTGTTCAGTTGGAAGATTCACAACAGGCGGATGACCTTCACTCCTAGGAGCTGAAATAAGTGGCTTCTTTAAAGCTAGAACAAAACACAGGGACAAAACCATTAACAGGAGACAAACAAGACACTATTTACCTGGTCTAACTCTAACAGGCCCGTAAAGTCTTTGCTTTCCTTGTTTTCTCAGTTTTAAACCACAGATGAAAATAAAAAACACAAAAATATTTTGAGAGGGGGATTATCTGAAACATTCAGTTTTGAGCATTCCAACCTCTAAAGCACAGCAGAAATGATCTGATTTTACATTGCACTTGAATTTTATTACCAGAGAGAGATTTCAAAGCCCTGCATTCACTGTGAACCACATGGTGTTCACACACAATATATACGTCACTAAGACCCCAAACATGAAAGAATTAAGAGTATTTCTCCTCACCAGTGGGAGTATCTTCAGCTTTTGCTGGGTCATTATCTTCTATTTCAGGCATGCCTGCATCTCCTCCTGCTTTGATTTTCTCTGCAAGACAAGAACAGGATATTCTGCCTTACTAGCCTTTCAGTCTGAGCAGTGAATGTCTCCCTTGTGGGAGGCTCTAACTTAGTCAAATCACTGCAGCTAATCAAGTCGTCTGAGCCAAACAATTCCTTGTTCTACTTCAGAGAAATGCACAGTTCTGGAGGATGGCAAAGGATGCAACACAACTGGTCCATTCTCCATCAGAAATGCCAAGAAAGGAAATACCTTTGTCATTTACAACGTGCTCTGAAGGCTCTTCGTTCTTCTCTGTGTCTTTACCTTCCTCTGCAACAGTCTCAGGTACTGCCTGGCCATCACTGCTGGGACTGACTTCAGTGTCTTTACTGGACTGAACTTTTTGTGTGGCCTGTTAGAACAAATTCATAAGAAGTCAAGATTAAGCACATCCCCGGAAACTACAAAACAAATGCCCTCAAATTCAAGATTACTTTGGGTAAGCAAAATTGCATTTCTGACTTCACTCATGAGCAAAGCAATGAGCAGAGTCCTCTCTGTACAAACCTGTGTCCTGGGGGTATGGACACACAGCTGAACAGGCAATGCTCAAAACAGCACAGCTGCAGGACATTTCTATTGCCATACCAGGTGTTAAGGACAACACAAACAGGTTAAGGTGTGGTTGGCCTTAAGCCTCAGGTCAGATCCCTGAAGGAATTCTAGACTGTAAGAAAAGATCTGTCTGAAACCTGCTCTCAGTCTGACTTATTATTTGAAATGTTTATAGACAGACCAAGTAAGAAAACAAAATTTTAAGCAAAGCAGGTTATTTCATCGGTTTGCAGGAAAGAGGCCCAAATTCTACTGGCAGCATCATGTAATCACAGCCTTGATACCATTCCAACACCGTTATTTCCATCACATTAGCACCTGGAGGCCTCAGCAGAGCTCAGGTTCCCTGTGCAGTAACCTGGGCAAGGCTGTGAGAACACAGATCCCACCCTGGAGAGCTGAACAGCAATATCCCCGTTACAGGGAGAACTGAAATCCTCAGCAATGATGTCACGGAGGAGGGTTGGAGCAAAGCAAAGAATCTGGCCTCATCTTCCAGCTCAGTCCACTGGCTGAGCAAACAGGCAGATTTCCTACATTAACACCCATTTAGGGCTGCTCAAGGGGATGTTTAACACAAGGTTAGGAGAGAAATGTCCCAGGCCTCCACATCTCTGAGGCAAACAGCAGACTTTGGGCTCTTCTCACTCAACACAAAATTCCCTGGCATTACCTTTTGTTCCCGTGCAACCTGGTCCATTAATTTCTTGATGTTCTCTTCATGCTGTAGCCTCATTTCCTTGATCTGCTGCCCACACTGCAGGCTTGAGGAGAAACACACCATTAGATATATTTCATTTGTTGTATCTGCTCTCCCACAAATCAAATAAGAGGGAAAATATGAAGTGGCACAAAAAGCCAAACCTGAGAGATAACTAGAATAGTCTGTCCAAAAAGCCTGGTCCTGGCATGTGTATGGAGTGGGAATGGACTGAATACAGAAAGAAAGCAGAACTGGAAAAAATAGGGACAGAGCAGAAAAAACAGTAAAATAAACAAAATGGCCTCGAATGTGTTTCCTCCAAAAGCTGGAATGCAACCAAAAAGTCAAGCTCCACAGTTAATTTGTCAGCAAATATTAATTCTACCGGGAAAGCAACGTGTCTTTCATGGATGTCAACAGAGAAGGTACACAACTACCACTATCAGTTACCGCTCCCAACTCAAATAACACGATCTGAATACGTGTCCCAACTTCCCTAACAAGCCACAGATATCAGCGTGAGCAGCAGAATTCCCATCTCCTACAAACCCTCAACAGCACAGAAAGAACATTTTGTGTGTGTGAAAGCTTCAAACACTTTCTCAAGTGTTAAACCTCCCTCACTCCTCAAAGCTGCAGGAGTAGTTTGTTCCTCTTTCTCCATCATCAACTTAAAAGGCTGAGGTCAACTTAAAATTTCAATCTACACAATGCTGCTTTCAGCTTCAGTTAAAACAAATGAAATTATACTGTTAGAAAGGCAGCAATGACCAACCCCAGTGACACAGGACTGTGTCCGTTAAACTCTGCCATGTGTTCGTTAACTAAATCTCCATGTCATGAAAAATGCATTGACTTAAAAATGCTGAACAATTCCAGAGTAAGTCAAGATTCCCCTTAACTCCTATCTCCCTTTGAGGTAGTAGGACACCACCAAGAAACAGAACTTGAAAGTCAAATGGCTAACAGCGTGCATCGCCAAGTGAGCACACTCAGGCTGGAGGATTAGCAGACACAGGATTAACTCACACTTTTTAGCAAGTACAGACCCCCATCACACGCACAAACCTGCAGTTACCAACACTCCTGAGGACGTACCTGTCATATTCCAGCCTCCTTGTAAGGTAGGTGTTGTTCTTCTTGTACTCGTGCAGCTGATCCTCCTGGCGGATGAATTCCTGCCGTAACTCTGCCAGTTGTTCTAGGCCAGAAAGGAACCACCACCGTGAACTGAGAAATAAAACTAAAAATGCCCTGTGGCAGATACAACTTTCGGTACTGCTAAATAAGTAAAAAGCCGCTCGAGTTTTATGTTAGTTAATCTAAAGATTCTTAAACTAATTTGAAGAAGATGCCACTTCTCTCATGTAAAGATGAGTGCCAGATGGCAGCATGAATTAGAGAAATTCTTCTGATGCTACAGCAAACCCCATAAATTTTGCTTTACCTTAGCATGGTGTAAGGCTTCTAAATGCAATTTCACTGTCTGTCAGGAAATGCAATTTCCTGAAAGATTCTGTGACCCTGAGTAACACAAAAGCACTACCAGGTTACTTCAGGCACAACACTCAAATACTGTCTGTAGTGACTGTACAAAAGGAGGCACCTTCCTGCTATCCATAAAATCAACACGTATTTCCTGTCTCCACAACTGGTCTGGAAGTTCTCCCTGCTCCTCAGGGTACAAGTAATTAAGCTTTCTGCTGTTTTAAGTTGCAGCTGCACAGATACAGGCAGAAACCACGTGTGTTGTTTTGTGCAGGCACGTTCACATTTGGGCACTCGCTGCTCCAGCTCCCTCTGCAATATTCCAGACACGGTAAGACCACAGGCATTATAATCATGTCTGTACAGATCAGCCTTAAGAGATGTTTTCTGGAGCTTTTCTAACCCAGCATAGCCACCACAGTGTTTCTGACCAAACTATACTAACCTGTGTACTTGGCCACGAAAACGATTCTAAAAGCTTGGAGGTCAGCAGTGCCCGAGCAGACATTCCTTCTGCAGACAGCAATGTCCACAAGAGCCAACCCTACACTTACCCACCCCAGGAACGAACAATACAATGAGACTGCACATTATGGGATGTTCCAGCATCACCTGATCCTTCCTTTAAACTGCATTCTGCAGCACCTGGGCAGTTAAAGTGCCCGGCTCCAGCCTGCCAAGTGAGTTTGGCCATGAATGCCTCACCCTTTAGCCGATGTATGTCCGCCATCTGATACGAGATGTTGTTCTGCAGCTTCATCTGGAAGGAAGAAAAGGCTGGATAAATACAGGTAAGCAGGGGGGTGGCAAGGGTTTGGGCTGCAGTCACTCAGGGGTGTGTGTTTGCTTTGTAAAGCCAATGTATGGAGAGGATTATGACAATGACAAAGTGCCGGGAAATCCAAGTCCTGTGTATTTAGTGACATCATCAAACCAACACTGTGTTCAGGCTTTGCTAACAAGGGCTTTAAATTTAATTCCAGAACACATTTCTATCAGAAAAGTAGATTGTCAGGACTAAAATAAACACGCTGCATCCTGATACTGCAGGAGGGACAGTGAATGGCCAATGTCAAAACACAGGTAGGTAAAACTAAACATGCAGCATCAACAGCAAAACCGACTGTTACCTAAGTACCTCATATAACAGAATTCTTATATTTAAATAAACCTTTTACGTGTTGCTACTTAATATTTCTAACACAAATTTTATTTTAAGAGGGAATCTGACACCCGTAAAATTCCACAACAGCTTTTAATTTGGTATTTTCAGTAAGGAAAAGAATAGCAGTTACATTAAGAAACGCATGTACATGAAGTCTTGAAGTAAGGATGCTTTTTCTTGTTGTTACATAAAGACAAAACCCAGCAGGAATAAAAAGGAAGATGCATGGACAGACTATGCTGAGAAAGGGTGGAAAATCCCCGCCTTCCATCAAGCACCTCAGAGGCTGAGGTTATTCTTCTTGCAGTTCCATGATGAAAGAAAGGTAACTCTAGGAAAGTGCTGAGTGGGGCTGTCATTCGTGGGGGACAAGGTCAGCATCACCTCTGGGGACAGCAGTGCCAGCACAGCCACTCAGCCGGCACACCCGGACACACAGCCGGACACAGGGGCTGTTTCAGTTCCCCCCAGCCCCCGGAGTGTCTGAGTCAGTCATCTCCATCTCCTGTCAAAACAAACCCCAAACACACTTGCCCTGTAGGACTTCCTGCCCCCAGCTCTGCCTTCCCTTTGTCAGTCATTCACTCATTCCCAACTCTTTCCCGCTGTGTTTCTGTTGTTACCAGAGGCCCCCGGACGGGCTGATCCCATGTGGTCTGATCAGGTACCCTGAGCTGGGACTCCAGCCCTGCAGGAACTGCTGAGGTGGCGCTTTGTGCAGCACACAGTGTACACGGACACGCATCCGGCCGCTCCCGGCACACAGCACGGCTTCCTCGGGATGCACAGTGCTCCAGCCAGAGCCTCGGGCCAGCCTGCAGGATCCCGCCTCAGCCCTGGCCGCAGGACACACAGGGGGGCTGCAGGCGGCACACCCTGTCCCAGGCCCAGAACAAAAGCCAAGAGAGTTCTGGAGTGTGGAGAGGCACTACCACGGCTCCCACCTATGAGGGGACACAGAGCTGCTTCACCAGGCTTTTCCCAAAAAAAGAAAGCAAGTGGAATTGAAAAATTAGGGACAGAGCAGAAAGAACAGTAAAATAAACAGAACAGCCTTGAACATACTTCCTTCAAACCCCAGAATGTAACTGAAAAGTCCAGCTCCACAGTTAATCTGTCAGCATTTATTAATTCCACTAGGAATGTGATCTTTGGGTAAGCTGAGCACCCCGATCACACTGCTCTGGAACAGGGACAAAATACCCCCATCCCCCAGGGACCCTCAAGGAGCCTCCTGCCATGTCAGAGCCACCTTTGCCACGTGCTCTGCCCACCGAGGCATTCAAGGCCCTCTCCTTACAGGATGCCCAAAGCAACACCCCATCCAGGGACAGCCTGGCCTGGACTTGCAGAGCTTCTCTACAAAAGCACAGGTGGCAGGTGGGGATTTCACAGGCAAGGAGGAGACACAAGTCACCACCAAGCCTCTCCATGCCCCAGGTGCCCACCACGCCAGCTCCCTCTCCCACAGACCCTGGACAGGGGGGCAGGTGCTTACAGTGATTTCTTGAGTGCTAATGAAAAAGTATCTTTCCCTATTCTGCAAAACCACTGACCATAATCACAACAATTTTCTGTTTTCCACTCTAATGCAGCTGTTTCCCAGAACCCAGTAAATCTACAAACAAAGGAGACCCTGGGAAGTAGTAGGGTCTGTTTTCAAACCCTCATCTATCAGAATTCCTCACACATGACCCTTCCCACTGGCTACTGTTCATCCCATAACCACACAGCCTGGCCTGTGAGCAGGAGCTGGATGGGAACGTGCAATAGTTTTGTCACACAATCTTTCCTTTTGGTGATTCTGAGTTTCAGAGAGAAGTGACAGAATTTATATCCAGCTCAGCTGACAGCAAATGTCCCTCATCTGAAGGACAGAAAGGGAAGAAGCTTTTTTATGATTCATGGGATCTGTTCCACCTACACATGCAAATTCCACGAGCCATGGCGCAGGTCCAGTTCCTCCTGAGCCACGTCCTCCTTCAGTCTAGACCTGTTTGTAGTGCTCAGAGCTCTCAGGGGCTCCTCAGGGCCTGTCCAAGCACTTGGGATGGAGAAAATAAACCCTCTGCAGGCCAATGAGCCCTGCACAGCAAAAACCACCAGAAATCCTGTGCGTGGACACGTGGCAACCCTCCAGCGCTGTCTGAGTTGTAAGTCTTGTCATACAGCTCCACGTCGCTGCTGCGAAGATGCAGCTTTGCAGTCTGGGGAGTTATCAGGGAGTTTTGGCAACAAACAGACCCAGCTGCTCCCAGGGGTGTTTGACCCAACAGCTTCACCCCAAGCATTGCTGGGCAGCAGGGAGGGGCAAGGCTGTGTTCCACCCCTGGCCGGGCCAGCAGCTGCTGTGGAACGAGAGATGTGCTCCCTGCAGCCAGGACCCTGCCACCTGCAATCTCTCCACACCAATTCCTGCCAGTCACGCCTTTTACTGACCCTCTTGCAAACGGATGTGGGAAGCTGTGGAAAAAAAATACACCCTAAGGGTATGCTACAAAAACCCAAGGAACACTCAGGAAGCTGATGCTACCTGTGCATGCAGCACCTGCCTGAGCTCCACGCAGGCACTACCCTGTTTGCCTCTCACAGGGAGCTCCAAAAGAGAGCTCCTGCTTTGTTCCAAGGCCCAAGAGATCATCAAGGAGCTCATCACAGGGTGACAGAGCAGAATTCCCAAGAACTCAAGTTTTTTCTCTTTCTTTCTAAACACAAGACACCAAGGTCATGGTCCCACATTTGCTCCTAACAGCAAACATATCCCAGCTCATTCCACGTTCGGGGAAGGAGGGGAGAGCCAAGAGTTTGGGCTTGACTCCAGAGATCCCTGAGCCAGGGGGAAGCTGCTGCAGAAACTGGAGTTGCCTCGGCACTGGGAAAGGCACTTGATTTATGTGACCACAAGGCAAAGAAACTCAGCTAAGGACAAAGGAGCACAAAGCAGAACTGACACTGAGAACCACCAGGGCAGCATCTTTCAAACGAGTTTTCCATTAAATAAGCCTGGATTTGTTGTGATCACTTGATACCCTGGGAATTACCAGTGCTGGGGGTTTATTTGAACTCCTGCATTTCATAAATGGACTATGATCACTCGTAAAACGCAGTTTAGTCAAATAGACTAAGTTCTGTTTTGAGACAAAAAAAATTATTCAAGTCTTTTTTGGTTGGACACTTTATATCTGCTACTAATTTTTGGTGACAGATCTTTATTCTCTAAAACAAAGCTTTATTCTCTCAGAGAAGTACAGTCACTTAAACACACTTAAAAGGCTGGGTTTTTTTTTAAAAAAAGGTTAGAATTGTTGCCCCTGAGAAAAGACAGTGGCTCGCATGGGAGGAAAAAGGCCAGTGACTGCTTTTTGATAAAATCCTACTGTTCTGGCCTCTTGGGGCACAACAAACATTTTGAACACAAGAGAGGGGATGGTCAAAAGCCATGAGCTCACAGGGCCTTAACTGGCAGCCTCTGGAACAAAGAAGGAAGACACAGGGCACACACTGCAGGCAATGAACAGTAAATTGAATCTGTGGGGTCTCCTTGGCTCGTTCCTCCTGCTGCCCTCCTGCTCTGCCCTGTGCAATGTCACACTGCCAGAGCACCCAAACCCCAGGCAGATTTATGAAAACACCCAGTGCTCAGCAGGCAGGAGCAGCCCAACAGCCCCTGTTTGTATCCTGTGCATCCAGGGGGCCCTGGCTCCCAGGAAACCATCCCACACCCCCACCTCAGCACCTGCACCTCCTGCCCCGGCATCCTGCTGTACCACATCACACATTTCCACGAAAATACAGATGCCTTGCATTGAAAGCCCCCCTTGCCACAGAGCCCAGAAACTGGAGCACAGTATCCCTGGGGTTGGAAAAGCCCTCCCAGCCCATGGATCCCCCTGTGCCCCATCCCCACCTTGTCCCCCAGCCCAGAGCACTCAGTGCCACTCCAGTCCTTCCTCGGACACCTCCAGGGATGGGGACTCAATGCCTGACCACCCTTTCCAGGAAGAAATTCTTCCTGAATTCCTCCTGATAGCCTACCTGAACCCCACCAGGGCAGTTCTGTGCCTGCAGGCAGTTACACTGACACACCAAACGAGCTGACTGCCCTTCCGCAGACAGAAGGGGAAGTATCTCGGCTAAAACCCAAGTGCTTTAGAATCACTGAATCACTGAGGTTGGAAAACACCTTTAAGATCATGGAGTCCCTTCCATATCTAATTGGGCTTTTTATTCCAATCTCG